>JASDQU010200273.1:1944-13446 GCA_032191745.1 Picea mariana
ATTATTTATTTTTATTTTTATTCTTATAAATATACCTTTTTTTATCACAAGTATCACTTAGAGCTAAATTTTATTTTCCTAGGCTGGGCAACATTTTATTAGGGAAATTGTTTTAAATATTTCTTATCACATTATTCATTCTAAGGCCATCTAGGTTTATTCGTTTATTATTTAACAACGCGATGTGCCTTTTAGGACCCACTAGGTTCTCCAAGGGTGTCACTCGCCTCATTGTTTTTCCCTTGCACCATGTACCCTTCAAAACACACTACATGCTCCAAGGGTGCCACTCTCCTCTTTCCATTTTTCTTGTGTGACGTTCCCTTCAGGACGTACTATGTTTTCCAAGGGTGTCACTCGCCTCTTTCTATTTTTCTTGCGCGACGTGCCCTTCAAGACGCACTACGTGCTCCAAGGGTGCCACTCGCCTCTTGACTGACTTGGTAGACATCAAAAACCCCTGGAGTCAATACTCTGTCAGGTGATCTTGTGGGAGACTAAGGGCCTCTAAGGAATAAGTCCCCTTCCTTATTGTGCACCCCTTAGAATCATCGTGAGTGATTGTTGCAGTCTGCCCTCACGACATCGTGGGTCTTCTCGAACTAGGTAATCGTTAACCTATAGTTTGAGCCATGACGGGAGTGCTAGTAGGTTGTGGCAAGGTTGTTGTCCACACCTCTCCTTCAACGTCTCTGGTAGTCATGCATGACCCCTCTACGCAACATGTGAGTCTAGTCAGCAAGTTATTGTCAGCCTGCATCATCAACGAATCATGTAAGAAAAAAATCCATAATCATAAAATCTAATCAGATGCACATATGTCATATATATACAACAATTAAACCCCAATAGTCCACTCCCTGACTCGATCCGGAGTCCAAGGGTTTCATTGATTCCTCAACATCCTCGAGGTCCAAATCCTGCACACTCAGGAGAACCGAGTCAATAGCACCTGTCTAAGTCGATACAAAAAAATAACATATAATCACATTTATAATGCCTCATAAGAAAAATCAGCAGTCAATGGTATATAATCCGGATCACTTGCAAGCAAGTATCCTCAAAGAATAAGTTCGCTCAGTGCGCGCAAGAGTGAGATGTTACACTAACAAACCATGGTTTTTGTTGCACAAATATATTGATGGAAATTTTAACTTCTTTGTGCTATTCTTTGAACTTATTGAACAATTCTATTTGTGTCATTGGAAATATATTTTTTGGATGTTCTTCGTATTGTTTTTGTGCTATTATTTGTCACAACACATCCCTTGTAAGTGGTGAAACAAGATATTCTTTCAACCAACAATTACGTGTCGATTATTTAACATTTTATGCAAGTCTATCTTTGTAGGGTTTTCTAGAAATAACTATCCAACAAGCAAGTTCATCATTTGCATCTATTTGCAATCAAAATTTTATATGTTTGTACAATGTTTTTCTTGACGTTCCCATCGCTTTTTCCATGTGTTGTGTCAAACGATCTTTTATATTGCTAGATGAAGCAATTGTTGTTTGTATCACTCTACGTGCAACACTGACATATTTTTTTCGATATTTTCCAAAAGCTTTTAATACACTAGTTATATTGTCAAAGACATTTTGTTTCACCTTTGTATCTTTTGTTGACTTTTGAATACCCAATAATGATGTAGCTTCTTTTAACTTTCTGGACTTTATTAGACAGATTAAAATTTGAGCTTGTAATGTCATCGATTCATCTTTGAAAAAAGTATTATACATATTCATAACATGATAACTTATATAATGATTAACTTATTTCTTCCCAAATTTGTCAGTATCAACATCTTCTAATATTTCATTATCAATGTTGATAGATTCTTATGCATATTTCAATTTAAAGTTTATATTAAAAAACAAAATCCAAACATAAATTCACTAAACTATATACACAAGTGTTCATCTTATATTATCTAGAGATTTATGTACATACCAATAGGTGATTCAACTTCTACTTCAATTTCGGTTTCAACGACTTCATCGACGTTATGAGGCAAATCTATTTATGTTTTTTGAAAAACATCAAATCCAAATTATAATCAATTAAATATTTTAAACAATAATTTAAATAAATGATTCTATACTTTTAATATAGACAATATGTGTACATGCATATACCTGGTTGGACTTCTTCTTGTTGAAAATCTCTATTTACATCATCATCGTTTCTTTCTTCAATATTTTTACTTTCTTGTTTCTTTCTCCAATAATGTTCTTTCCTTTGTTCGTTATGGTGAGTTTCATCTCGAGTGCAATCAAATTTTCTCTTGCGCAAACTTTTGTTTCCCATGAGTGTAGTTATCTGTAAAAGTTAAATAAAAAAATCAATATTTCAGAATAGCCTTAGAAAAACTTCATTCTCATAAAAATTATTAAAAGATAATTTATCAAGAATTTTATGTTCAACGACGCCTTCACCTTGAAAAAATGTTCAACAATTCCTTCACCTTGAAAAAAATTTCAACAACGCATTCAATATATAATTTTTTTTGCATTCAAAACATCAACCACCTTGTTCAAAACAATGAAAAAACGAAAAAAAAAATGTTTCAAAGTTTTTCTTAGGGGCTCCACATATGCAAAACCATGAAACAAAAGTGTGAATTGTGTTAAATTGGTTCAGACAAAATCACATTTATAAGATTTGGCACCAATTGAAATGAAACGACGTGTCCCTTCATTTTTTTCCGACCGACGGAATTCTCTCAGCCATCTTTTGGCCGAAAAACTAGGAATCTGTTTATTTTTTGTGGATTTCATTAGTAAAACATATTTTGGCCAAAAAAAAAAACTTTTCGTCTGAAAGATTCTTTTGATCGAAAACTAGTGAATGGGATTGTTTGCAAGAACCTGATAATTCCCTCCAACTTACTTGAACTTTGGAGGTTGCAGACTCCTACAAATACTCAGATTTTAGATTCGAAATTTATATCAGTATTTGCAAAATTGAATCTACTTTGTATGGATATAATTTATTTTCATTTTCATTATTTTGATCTAATTTTATTTAATTTATTAAAAAATCAATGCATAATATTTTCATGTGACATGATGATTTAGTGAAATGAAATATCCATATCTCTAAAAATACACAGTAGAAAATTCAGAAAAAATTATATTCACAATCCTTAAACTGTTCTCTTCAAAAGGGTAGTTTTATATTTTAATTTTAAGTACAAATTAAGATAGATACAAGGTGGGCGGAAACACGTGTTTAAAATATGAAACAGTTTCAGCTTGGTCAACTTCAAAAAATTATCAACATTATAAAACATTCATCTGTTAGATTCAAAATTATAGTCATAATAAAATAGAGTCCTTGTAGATTGTTGCAGTATATTTAGTTTGTAAAAAACAAAAGTTTAATAATAGATACATTGTTGGGGGAAAACATAACTCATTATCATTCCTTTCATTTTTAAGAAACATACTGTGAAACAATTGCAAAATTGACATATCAAATCTCAATAAAAATTATTTGAAAAATAGTCAGTAGAAAGCTAACAAAATTGTTCACAAGTTTTGGTTTTATTGTAAAGTGAAATTCTAAATAAAAAATACTATTGTATACTGGAAGTTGAATAAATTGTGAAAATATAGTTTTTTTTCTCATAAAACAAAAAAAATAGACACCCATCTTCATGATTTCACCCATGGTGATACAATAATCACTTGTTCCTCTAAGATATCGAAGCACCCATTTAACTTCTACCCAATGCTCTTTACCTGGACTTTCCATGTATCTACTGACAACACAAACTATATATGAAATATATGGTCTTGTAATTACCATCACATACATTAAACCTCCTACTCCGTTAGAATAAGGCACTTGAGACATATAATCATTTTCTTCCTTACTGCTAGGACATAAACTTGAAAAAAACTTGAAATGGGAATCCAAAGGGATGTTTACTAGTTTTACATTATTCATACCAAATATCATGAGTATTTTCTCCACATACTTTTGTTGTGATAACCACAACTTACCATGTTTTCTATCTTTGTGCATTTCTATGCCCAATATTTGTTTTGTTGCTCCTATATCTTTCATATCAAATTTCGTAGCCAATTGAGTCTTTAACCTATTGATCTCAATCATGTTTTTTCTTTCTAGAATCATATCATCAACATATAACACCAAGATAATTAAAATGTCATTCTCCAACCTTTTGAGGTAAACACAATGATCATACTCACTTCTTGTAAAATTTTGGCATCCAATGAAAGAATCAAACTTCTTATATCATTGCCTAGGAAACTACTTTAGTACATACAATGAATTCTTGAGTTTGCAAACAAACCTTATTTTGCAATCCTGAACAAACCCTTATGGTTTTCCATATATATTTCTTCATCCAAATCTCCAGGTAAAAATGGTATTTTACCATCTAGTTTCTCTAACTCAAGATCAAGTAAAACAATTATTGCTAATATAATACAAATAGAAACAAGCTTAAAAAGCGGTGAAAAACTTTGATGGAAATCAATACCTTCCTTTTGAGAATACCCTTTTGCTACCAGCCTTTCTTTGTAATTTTTAACTTTTTCATCAACACCTTTCTTTAGTTTGTTGACCCACTTGTTACTAACTTTCCTTCCCTTTGGGAGTTCTACTAGGTCCCATGTTTTGTTCTTCTCAAAGGAATTCATTTCTTATTTCATTGTTATTTTCCATTTAGCACTTTTAGTAACATCCACCGCTTCCTAATAACAACTAGGTTCCCCATAATTAGAAATCAAAGAAATAGATGGAACATAATCTTCATACCTTTAGGGAAATTCCTGGCCTGTGTAGATCTCCTTAGAGTTGCTTGTGGAATTTCCACACTTTCTTGGAATTTTTTTGTAACCTCATCTTCTTGAGTATATTCATGTTCCTCCTTTCCTGTAGATGGTTGGTTCTCAAACTAAATTTGTTGAATTTGTGGTACCTATTCTTGTCTCATTTCTACTCCTACCATGTCTAATTTTATGAGAAAAAATTCATCAAATACTACATCTCTGCTAATGATGAGTTTGTGAGAATTAGTTTCCCACAATATATATCCCTTAACTCCATCACCATAACCAACAAATATGTACTTATTCAATCTAGGGTCTAACTAACAATGTTGATATTTAGAAATAAGATTATAAAAATCACAACAACAAAAATTTTGAATTTGAATAATCGTAAGAATGACATGTCCTTTAAAATATTATAGTTTATTGTAGATAATGGTGACTGATATACCAGATAGCATGTTGTAGTGACTTCTTATACCCACAACTCTTGTTGCAACTTGGAATTACTTAGCATGCTCCTTGCTCTCTCTAGAAGAGTCTTATTCATGCGTTCAACAACACCATTTTTCTGAGTATAAACATTGGTTTTATGCCTTTTGATCTCATCTTCCTTGCAGTAATTTTCAAATTCTAAGGATGTGAAATTACCTCCATTAAATGTTCTCAAACACTTGATGTACCTCTTGAGCTCTCCCCTCTATCTTTATATTGACCTCTAGCCACCACTGCTTCTGATGTTGAGGTTTCTAAATTAGATTTTTTTTGCACCTCCTCATACAACAAGGCTCCCACACCAATATCATAATCAATGTTTTCTATTGTGATAAACCACATAGATGTGACTAAGTGATCCCAATATTTAGGTAATTAACACAATAGTGTGACTTCCTTGTTTTCATCATCATATCTTACTTTCATACTAGTTAATTGAAAAATCAGAGTACTAAAAACATTTAAATTATCAAAAATTTGTGTACCTTCTTTAATTCTTAAACTATATAAATGCGTCTTCAAGTATATTTGGTTCGTCAAGAATTTTTTCATGTAAAAGGTCTCCAATCTACTCCATAAGAATTTTTTTCCTCATCTCCAATAATATTAAATAGAAAGTCATCTGTCAAACACAAACAAATGGTGTTGAGAGCTATTGTATCTAGACCTTTCAAATCTCGTCTATCATATTCATGGGTTTCTTTGAATTTCCCACAAATTCCTTGTGTAGACCTTGTTGCACCAATAGATCATGCATATTTGGTTTCCAGAGTTCATAGTTATTTTTCCAATCAATTTCCTCACCTCTAAATTTGCAATATGTACCTTTTCCATTTGAAAAACCACTAACCTCTAACACAATCACTTCTTCTCCAGAATAAATGTTGCAATTTGTTAGTTACTTTGTAATACATAGCATAAAAAAAAAAATTATGCAAACATATTGATAATTTCCCAAGGGTTTCAATTTAGTCATATATTCAAACCACTAGATATTGAGCATGTGGAATTTTCCTTGTCCATCAGTTACAACTGCTCAACTTGCGTCCCCTCACCAGAGCATCCAATATAGTGATTCTCTCACATCGATTTCTTACACTTTTGCGTCCTCCTCCTACATCCTCACGCCTCCTAACGTTACTCTGATACCAATTTTTGGGGAACTAAGCACATACCCTAACCTTACTCTAATACCAATTTTTTGGAAACCAAGTACATACCATGCAAGGTACAACACCCTAACCTTACTCTGATACCAATTTTTTGGGAACCAAGCACATAGCATGCAAGCTCCAACACCCTAACCTTACTCTAATACCAATTTTTTGGGAACCAAGCACATAACATGCAAGCTACAACAATCAAGAAGCAATAATTGAACAAAAAACAAGATACATAAGTGCAATCACAAAAGAAATATATTTTACATGGTAAAACCCTGACGGTTTGTCAAGGAAACTTCCATGGGACAAAGGAATTGATATTCTTATCTCTCAACATTGGAGATTACAAATCTATTTCATATTTTTATCTATGAGCTATATATATATATCAAAGATTCCACAGTTACATAAACTGACTGTAGTAATTAGTGGAACGTTGTATCCTATTTTAGGATATTTTGTTATTACATATTAAACAATGAATCACTTGAATGAACTACTGTAATAAATAGAGAACCGCCATATCCTACTTTGGGATAATTAGTTGTCACCTGTTAAACAATTACGACATTTCATCATGTAAATCTGGAGCAACACAAAAATAATATCAATATATTGTATAACTCAAATATTTAATATATATAATCTCGTCAAAGTTGTAAACCCAATGACATTGAATAGTGATCTTGAGATAGAGGGAATCATCATGAACTCTAAACTCGTATTAGTAAGTAGGGTTAAGACATTCCTAATGACAGGTATTTGCATTGGTATGTTATAAACTTAAATAATGATTAAATAATAATATTTTTTAATCTTTAATTTGAATTGGAAATTTTATTTCCTTTATTAATAAAATATATTTATCTTCTAAATGAAATTAGAGTTAACATAAATATTAGTGTTCAAAATAAAAATCCCATATATTGGAAAAACTAAATAATAAAACTAACTTTATCATTTCTCATCAACTCAATATGACATCAACTTTAATCATGAAAAAATTTCCATAATGATGGAGAATTTTTATTGATGTAAACTATGTATGAGGGGATTTTTTCAAAAAAAAAAAGTAGTAGAGGGTTTTCCAACAATGGAGTTAGGGTTGATTATTGTCTCTTTCTGTGGCAGTGAATGATATTATTATCATTGGCAATGGGCAGGGGGGGCTTGGTTAACACTTAGATTATCCTTTTTGGTTAAGTTTTTGATTGGTTTAGTAGATTTTTCATCATAACTGAGCTTTCTTGAGTTAGTTGGAAGTGGCAGGAGGAGTTATCTCTATTAGTACAAGAGTTTGGACCCTGTCTTATCCTCCTTTAATTTTTGGTGTCCGAGGACTACCTTATAACTGACGGGAAACTTTTTTTTTTATGTGTGAGGTTACAAAGGCTTACAAGTTCCATCCAAAATGGAACGTGATGTTAGTGCACTCATGAGTGAGGATGACGAGGTGCATTGGGAGGAGGCGATTTTATTTGCATCGTTGGATGCGATCCATGTAGTTAATACTCCAGGCCATCACCTTGATGAGAGACTTAATGTTGATGTGAATGCAAGAGTTTCCATCTCCCCACTACCTCACAACCCTTGCCTCATCCATAACACTACTAACTTTTGGAAGAGCTCTGCATCTGGTCCTGTGGTTACTGAAAAAGGTCCCTTAGATGCTTCTCGCTCTTCTGTAAAATCCCAGTTGATACGAGGCCAACTAAAAGATCACTCGAGTTTTCCTCAATCTGGCACAGTGCTAGAAGGAAGTAAAGTCAGTCAAAAAGTATATAGAAGTCCTTCTACCCGCACTGTAAATGCATGGAAGCCGAAGCGCACTAAGCGGAAGTTAGTGCTAGGAATGGATATTGGACTTGAGGAATCTTGCACCTTGTAGCTCTGTGCATTAGTAGGTATATTGGCCTATCGGTCGAGGTGTATGACTCCTATGGAGGAGTGGGTGAATCGAAACTAGCTCCCGCTATTGGGTTACAGTCCAGAGTTGCTATCTTTTCGTAGATGGTGGTCGGGTTTTGTTTTCAAAAGCCCGGAAGATACTGAACTAGTTTTGAATTCTTTCTAGAGTTATGATGGGAGTAGCTTAAAGTTAAAATGATGGCATTTGAGTTTCAACCCGGCCACTGAGTATTTCAGTTTCAAGCACATGTGGGTGCTCCTTTCGAGCCTCCCTTTACAATTGTGGAACAAAAAACTATGGAAGCGGTCAGAAACTCCATTGGTTTCTTTCTAAAAATAGAAGAAAATGACATATTATCAATGGATAAGCGAATGGCTAAAGTTCTTGTTGAAGTAGACATTCATGGTAGACTTCTGGAATTTATTGAGATAGAATGGAGGGGCCTTCTATTTTCCCAACGTTTGGACTACTTGGGGTTGCCTTTCTGTTGCACCCTCTATAGAAGAACAGGTCACTTACAAAAGGAATGCATCAAGGTATATGGGTCACTTCCAGATGAATATTTATATGATGACTCGCCAGGTGATAGTGTCACACCGCTAGAGGATGATGAAGTACAAATGGAGTTCCCAGGCCTCTACACAATGGATAGTCCTACTCCTATAGAAGCAAATTTTATAGGTAAGTTAAAGCATTTATGTCCCAAGCTTTAATATTCATTAATAGTATGGGAACGAGACTATTTTAATAATATCATTTTTCCTGACCACTCAAAAAGAACGGAGCTAGTCTCTGATTGTATTACTCATCCTTTTACCATCCCTGAGCTAGGTACTGGGGATACCCTTTGTATTACTCAAGAGGATTCTCCTCCGTTAGTGGTAGCTGACCATACTACTAGTCAACCTGGGCCCAATTCAGAGACTACCTTTTCCCCTGGTTATTCTGAACCTGAACTTAGTGACAATGCTCTAGATAGCATTTTAACCGATCTTACACTTGTTGGGCATAGACTTACTAAACCTGTTCTGATACCTACCTTCCTAGGTTATACTCCTTTAGCGAGGTCAGCCCTTGTTGTCACTACTTCTGATTGTTTTGAGAAGGGTTTCACATTTGTAAATGACCATGCGTGGTCTATGTTGATTAAGGTTGGTTTTCATTGATGTCAACCCTTGAAGAAAGCCCGATAGCACAAAGGTTTGGGTAATGGACCCAAGTTTGTTTGATGTAAATATGACTCGTTATTTTCTTGTCATGGTTGATAATAACTACAAATGGATGAACTCCAAAGTGGTCCCCTTATGGTGAAATCCCTCACGGGAAGACACTTTGCGGATTGAGTTATCCTAGAAGTATGGTTAAAGAACCCATGCTTATTTGTGGAATAATGAGATGAAGGTCAGTGAATTTGTCAGTGAAACTATCCTATATGGATAGTGCTTGTCATTCCATTCCTAGTGGTCTGTTGAACGCCACATAACTCCTCATGGTATGAGAGTTATGGCCTTACGAAGTTGGAGGACCCTCATATGTCATCTAGAAGCCTAAAAAGGTCAAAGTAGTCAAATTGGTTTAAGATATTTTAGAAGGTAAATAATAAAGTGAAGTGATGAGTGTACTATAATTCAAAGTGAATACAAAATAAATTATTTAAACAATAAATTTAATGGAGATATTAGAAGTGGGTTAACCCTAAAATAAGGAAAGTGGGCGAAGTGACCTAGAAGATGTTTTTAAGGAAGCTACTTGGAGAGTATAAATAAGAGTCAAGGCTCTCTCATTTTAGATCACACTTGAGAATATTGAATATCTATAGGTGTATGAGGTAACCAAAGGATATCTAAGTGGAATTTCAGAGGGAAGGTGAAGAAAAGAAGGCCATAATTCAAGGGAGGATAAATTATTTTAATGATGCTTTCTAAGGTGTTTCGGGTAAAAACGTCATACCTTCTTCATAACAAATCCAAATTTAGTAAGAACAAATGTGTTGATTAGAGTACATTCTGTAGTATTTTGTGTAACATTTCTATATCTATTCAACAAATATTCCATGCGGGGCACGCTCTACAAGGTTGATATCTAGATAAGCCATAATTCAGTAAGAGATGCCATTTTTTCTATAACTCCTTTTCTGAGAGGTTCCAAGTAGTGACACCTAGAGGAATTTCATAAAACACACTGAAGAACATTGTGTATCATTTTCAGATATTTATTCATTACAAGTAAATAGTTATGATTATTTCAAGTTAGGGTTGTTGACTAATCCAAAACTAGTCATGTGAGACTAAAGAAAAGTTTGATGAAAATGCTAGTCTCTTGTTGTTAAAGTTAACGAAGGTTTGCAGGTATGTTGTCATATACACCAAGTCTATTACAAAGTTACAAATTATATTTGGATAATGAAATTTATGAGGGATTTTGGTTGAGGTACATGTTGGATACATGGTTGAGACAAGTAGTTGATGAGTTGGCACATACATGAGGTGTATAGTTGATGATGTTGGTACATATTGATGAGTCATAGTTGATGAGTAGTTGACATATGATTGGTACATACTTGGTACATGTTTGAATGCACTTTTTTATGGTATAGGTTGATTACAGGTTGTTTGGTACAGGTTGGTGCATGGTTGATGCACTTGTTTATGGTACAAGTTGATTACAGGTTGAGGTACAGGTTGATGCATGGTTCATGTTTATTGGTACAAGTTTACAGCGGTATATCTCACAGTGATAGTGTGTCATTGGTTCCATCATTCTACTTATACTTCAGGGAGGTTGGACAGGGCAAGGACATGTGTTTGTATCCACCTTCTGGTTGTAGCCGGAGAACATAGGGAGTTGTAGCCTCCTTCTGGTTGTATCCAGAGAATTGGGGAGTTGGAGCTTCCCTCAGGTTATAGCCTAAGAAAATAGGGGGTTGGAGCCTCTTTCCATTTTCAACTGGAAAACAAAGGAAGTTGGTGCTTCCAATGAATGTAATTCTTCAAGACATATAAGAAAAAGCATTATGTGGTTTTCTCCCGCTTTGGGTTTCCATGTAAAACACTAGTGTACTATGTATGTGTATGATTGTTCATTTTTTCATTGCTCATTATTGGATGATAATTCTACATTGATATAACACTC
>JASDQU010200274.1:0-13980 GCA_032191745.1 Picea mariana
TACAAATTTTTTCTCTCCATGATCTACCTTTCAGTGGTTAAACTTATTTCTGAAGGAACCTTCTCTGATACCAATTGTTGGATTACTGAGAGGGGGGTGAATCAGTAATATAGAAATTATAATCATTTTTAAACCAAATAATCCAAGTGTTATATCAATGTAGAATTATCATCCAATAATGAGAAATGAACAAATGAACAATCATACACATGCACAGTACACGAGTGTTTTACATGGAAACCCAAAGTGGGAGAAAACCACACAATGTTTTTTCTTATATGTCTTGAAGAATTACATTCATTGGAAGCAACAACTTCTTTTGTTTTCTAGCTGCAACTGGAAGGAGGCTCCAACCCCCTAGTTTCTCAGGCTAGAACCTGAGGTAAGATCCAACTCCCCAATTCTCTAGATACAACCAGAAGGAGGCTACAACCCCCTATGTTCTCCAGCTACAACCTAAAGGTGGCTACAACCACTTATCCTTGCCCCGTCCAACCACCCTGAAGTAGAAGTAGAATGATGGAATCACTGTCACACTATCACTATGAGATATACTTCTATAAACCTGTACCAATAAACCTAAACCATGCATCAACTATGCATCAACATGTACCTCAACTTGTAATCAATCTGCGCCATAAACAAGTGCATCAACTATGCACCAACCTATACCAAAAAACCTATAATGATCCTGTACCATAAACAAGTGCAACCAACCATGTACCAAGTATGTACCAATCATGTGTCAACTACTCATCAACTATGACTCATCAATATGTACCAACATCATCAACTATACACCTCATGTATGTGCCTACTCATTAACTACTTGTCTTAACCATGTACCCAACATGTACCTTAACCAAAAGACCTCATCAATTTCATCATCCAAATATGATTTTTAACTGTGTAATAGACCTGGTGTATATGATCACATACCTGCAAACCTTCCTTAAATTTAACAACAAGAGACTAGCATTTTCATCAAATTTTTCTTTAGTCTCACATGAATAGTTTTGGATTAGTCAACAACCCTAGCTTGAAATAATTAGAACTTTGTACTTGTAATGAATAAAGATATGAAAATGATACACAATGTTATTCAATGTGTTTTATGAAATTCCTCCAGGTTTCACTACTTGGAACCTCTCAGAAAATGAGCTATAGCAAAAATGGCATACCTTTCTGAATTCTGGCTTATTCTAGAGAGTGACCTTGTAGAGCATGCCCCACACGAAATGTTTGTTGAATTGATATAAAACTGTTACATAAAATACTAAAGACTGCATTATAACCAACACATTTGGTATTACTAAATTTGGATCTGTTATGAAGAGGATATGGCGTTTTTACCCGAAACACCTATTTTAGACTAGTTTTAGGACTAGCCACAAACCCTATTTTCCACGGAGTGTAAATCCAAAAATAAAATGACCCACAAGATGAATTTGTTACCAAAGATACTTGGATATGTTTTCTCAATGCAATAGCAATTTCAGGGTCTGAATCATTCTAGAAACAAATTTATTGTGAAAATGGTGAGATGACCTGTAAATAACATACCTTAGAAAGCATTATCAAAAGAATTTATCCTTCCTTGAATTCCGGCCTTTTTTTCTTCACCTTCCCTCAGAAATTCATCTTAGATATCCTTTGGTTACCTCATGAACCTATATATATTCAATATTCTCAAGTGTGATATAAAATGAGAGAGCCTTGCCTCTTATTTATACTCTCCAAGTAGATTCCTTAAAAACATCTTCTAGGTCACTTTGCCCACTTTCCTTATTTTAGGGTTAACCCACTTATAATTTCCCTATTAAATTTATTATTTAAATAATTTATTTTGTATTCACTTTGAATTATAGTACACTCATCACTTAAATTTATTATTTACCTTCTAAAATCTCTTAAACCACTTTAACTACTTTGACCTTTTGGGGCTTCTAGATGGCATATGAGGGTCCTCCAACTTCGTAAGGCCATAACTCTCAAACCATGAGGAGTTATGTGACATTCCAGATACCACCAAAAATGGCATGACATGTAATATCCATGTAGAATAGTATTACCTTAAAATATATCAAAACTCATACCATTATCCATCAAACAAACTTGGGTCCACTACACAAACATGGGTTCTCCAACTTCTCATGGCCATAACTCTGTAACCGTGAGGAGTTATGTGACGTTCCACATACTACCGGAAATGGCATGAAAAAAAATATCCATATAGGATAGTTTCAATGACAAATTAATTGATATTAATCTCATTATTCGATAAATAAGAATGGGTTCTCTAACCATACTTATAGGATAACTCAATCTGCAAAGTGTCTTCCCATGAGGGATTTCACCATAAGGGGACCACTTTGGAGATCATCCATTTGTACTTACTATCAGCCATGACAAGAAAATAATGATTCATATTTACATTAAACAAACTTGGGTCCGTTACCCAAACCTTTTTGCCACTGGTCTTTCTTCAAGGTTTGACATCAATGACAACCAACCTTAATCAATATTCCTATGCTCGGGCTATAAATGACTCAAACTATGGCCTCCAATAAATACACTGTAAATCCATCATGATATTGATTAAGGGTATGGCCACCAGAGATATAATATGGATCCATGCTTCTATGACATGAACTGATCGTAGCCACTTAAAATAAAAAATGGAGCTACGAGATGATAAAACATAGCCATAGACCAATACAACGTGGATCTATGTGACAACATAAGTATCAACATGCTCAAATGACTTCCTTCACAGCTTAGGCAAGTAGAAATCAGAATGAATACTCAACCCAAGGCTTTCGTCCCAATCCTGTTGTGGTATGAATCTAACCATGTGAATATATGTTTTGATGTCGAACATGGTAGAAACCACTTGATTACCGGTCATTGAGGTAAACCATTAACAAGTGAGAAGGAAATCACCAATGATGTCAATGACTCCCAAGGTGCCCTAGTACATTCCAATGAATGTGAACTAAGGTCAAACATTCATGGAATCATTCGATCATAGGTCAATGATGTGAACCTATTATTGGAATCGAGGAGGCCTTCCACTAAGGCATGCAGGTCCCAAGGTACTAACTGGTTTCTAAGTCTAATTCCTGGATGATGTGTTGAAGTCGACAGGAAAAGACTTATTGAAGGAGGGTCTTGAGGTATGCCCCATCATCAACATGAAACTAATATAGGAAATTGATTAAATATAACAAATGAACATAGACTGACATAGGTGTGGAAACTGGTAATTTTGTAGATGGTTGACTTTTGAGGCATATACTTCCCTTAAACAATGAGGCATGACATGAGACTTGGCAGCATAAATGCAGAGTGGACCAAAACGTAATGTAGTGAGTGTTGAGGAATTCTTTGGATGGTTCAAAGGAGGGAAAGACTCATAGGATTGGTTCAGTGTAGATGTTTAGCTAATTGTCCAAGTGTTCTGTGTGAAATTCAAAACAAGTGTCATGTTCAAGGATGACTGCAAGTGATGTTTACAAAAGTTTTCAACAAACTCAACCCACTTCCTTCATTTTTTTCCCCCATCCATATAGATGAGTACCTATTTTTAATTTAACGAGCTCAAGGTGGATAACACATGCTCGATATAACTCACCTTCGGTAAGGTCCTCTTCCTTTTTTTAATGAACTGGAAGATGTAAGGGTTCGTCCCCATATGGGTTCTTGAATGTGTAATTTAAGGAGTCCAAGGAAATAAAACTTGGTGTTTTTTCATGTTGAGACAGTATGAAAAGAACTTAAAGACAACTGCAGGGTTGTACTTTTTCGTAATTTTAGTCTCCGAGGTCCAAAAAAGAGATAAACTATTACTCAGAAGACACACTTTCGAACCTTTTAACGAGTGTGAAAGGAAGCAAGATCACTGGAAAATATTTTAATGTTTAGAGAGTCTAAAAAGAGCTTAAAGATGACTCTAGGGGGTTCATTTTTCGTATAGCCTTTACGAGTTTGAAAAAGTGATAAAAGTATACTCGGTGACATTCTCATGTATTTATGAGCGTGAGAAAGAACAAAGACTAATCTCATTGATGTTACAAGGTCATTGAAAGAACTTTTCTCAAATTCTTGTAAAATCAAGTTGTTATGGGCATAAGACATTAGTAATTTCTCGAAAAATGATAATAAACATAAAAATAGAGTTTATAATAAGGAGAAAATGACCAAAATGAACCTATCAAATATCAAACTAGGTCAAAAATTCATTTTTACATTTTTGTTTTACTATTCTACTCTAGTCCTTGGATTTTTACCTCTTCTGGAGTGTTTTTTGAGCCATGATTGTGGGGGCTGTGAGAAACCATTTTCATAACCATCCGAACCAGGTTGGTTTTTTTCTTCTCCTCATCCTTCTTTATGCTTTTTTATTGCATTTTAGGCTCTATTTTAGGTGTTCTAGGCTCCTTGGGAATCCCTAGAACACCAAACTAAATCAATGCCCCCTCAAGGCACCAAGGGGAGCACCAATCATGATTTCAATGAACTTGTGCACTCACTGAGGGGGTGATAGCACTATGTTAGCTTCTTTGAGGGAGCGTTAAGCGTAAAACTAAAAAATTGTTTGATTTTTAGGCTAAAAAGAGGCAAATTATTTCATTGAGTTAGCTAATGATGATTAATTGATGTTTTTGCAGGTTTCATCTATATCTATCCATGATTGAGTGGAAATAATGTGAGCATGATTTTGATGACATCACCTCTATTCAAGACCCTCAAGCAAGGGTGGATTTATGCAATTGTGGCTTTCTCAAGTATTTCAAGCTTCAAAACATGAGAAAAGAGGTGTTATTTCTTGAATACTTGATTGGTCTATGGGACGATGCTGAGAAGGCATTCTGAATAGGGCCACATATGCTTGAAATTGAGATGGATGATGTGTACTTTTTGATGGGGCTCTCAAGGAGAGGGGAAATCATACTCTTGTCTGGACACCAAGCTACTTTGCAACCGAATGAGCCATATATTGTCAAACACTGCATACCATGGTCATGGTTGGTGGGTGGAAGGATCATGAGAAATGATGTGAGAGACTTATCACTTCAATCTATCCTATTTTCCATTACCAATTTGGCAAGGAGAACTAGCGCTCATCTTGCTTCAAAATCACAAATCTCTTATGCCATGCAATGTTTGGAACCCATATTGTTCAAATGGAGTGCAGGGTTCCTAAGGAATTCCAAAGAGCAGATATCCAAAGGCAGAACTGGCACAAAAAAATAGTTCATATATGGTTCTTTCTTGGTTTCATTTTTCTTAAAGAGGATTCCCCAAATGCAGCTACAGATTTCGATGATAGCACGTCCCATGACTGAGCCTCATATGGAGAGGTGGACCAGTATTTACCCCAGGTTGGGGAATGAGCCCTCAACTTTCAGATTCACTTCTGACTTCTTCGCATGGTGGAGGAGGAAGTTAGTGTTTATTGAGGACTTCCCCTATGTTGGGGTAGATTTCAGAGGCAATGTTGACTTGGTACTTCCCGAGGGAATACAGTGGAACCCATCAGGTACGAAAAATTATAACCTTGTAACAGTATTTTCATTTTGTTTTTTTTTATGCTTTTGTTTGTACAATGATAGATCTAAACCATTTCATTTTCATCATTTAGACAGAGTTGTTTCCCGTCCAGTGGATATTCCAACATTGGGGCATCGTGGGGATGCACAAGTGACAACTGAGCATGACGTCGTAATGGGGGGCCTCTGGGAGGTGGAGAGTAACCTCCAGGGTTTGAGGATGGGCATTCCCCCTTTGAGGAGGCGAGATGTTCCTTTACATGTTCAACAAAATATGGTTGAGGTCTCCTAAGGCCTCAATCATTTGCTACGATGTGTGACACAAGAAGTAGTGTACTTTTTAGAGCACAACGTGATACATGAAGACAATTAGAGACCTCAGTCATTTGTAGTCCTTATGATGATATTATGGGCATGAAGGCCCAAGTTTTGACTCTTCATGTACTTTCTTATGATGTTTTACAAAAAAAAATTATGTCACACACACAAATATATATAAATATATATATAATATATATACGAGTTTTGCGGTGCCTACCTATGTTGCATTTTTTTGTTTTATGTGATGTTTTTGTACATATGATTTATGTTTAAAATGTTTATCTATGCACAATATACCAATCCAACATGTAATTCGCTAACAAATACACGATCGTGTTGAGTTCTCTTGATATGTGTATGTACTCAAGAAAGTCAAAAGGTCTTTCAAGACAACGAACCCTCAGATGGAGACGTAGTAAAGTCGAGCTGTGAATGATGTACTCATGATTTAGTTGATGGACCATGACTTGAGAATATAGGTTGATAGTCAATTGAGATATACCCAGAGAGGAGTCTTCGATTAAGAGTCTAATGATGGTGTGATACTCTACAATGTTATTGGTTGCAGATCCAAGGAAAATCCCTCCTGAACTTGCTAACTCACCAGAGAGGTAGATGACCCAAGTTGTAGAAGTGATGTTCTGGGTATGTCGATTAGCGCCATCCAAAAACCTGAAATAGATGGGGAAGGATGATGTCATAGTCACATGCAATCATAAAGAAAAATATAAGCAGAAGATGAGACAAAACTCGTGCATGCAAAATAAAAAACACATCAAGTCAAAAGTATATAGTACAGTAATGTACAAATCACACATGCGAGTTATTCTATGAATATTAATTCTTGAGTTAAATCCCATTTCGAGGTTCACCAAGGGATATTCCATCATAGTATACTAACTCGTAGGTGTCTCTGTGTAACAAGCATTTTATGATGTATGGCCCATGCCACATGGGTTCTAACTTTACCACCCCCAGTTTGTCATGATCTTGATCATAGAATAGGACTAGATCTCCTTCTGCGAAAGTGCGAGGTTGGATGGATTTATCATATTGATTTTTCATACATTTTTGATACATCTCATTTATGAGAGAAACATCACGACAGGTTTAATCCAACTTGGTCAGATATAAGAATCATTCCTCTTCAGAAGAAGTGTGGGGTAAGAGTTCTACTGTGAGTTTCAATGAAGGAATCTCACATTCGATCGGTAATACTTCTTCTATCCCGTATACCAAATAGAAGGGTGTAAATCTAGTTGCAGTTTTAACTGAAGTTCGATAAGACCAAAGTGTGGAGAAGAGTTGCAAGTTCCAAGAGGTTTTTTTTCTCCCACCATGCGTTGAAGCATGGTATTTAGGACTTTTTTTATGGCATCAGTTTGACCATTTTCCTATTGATAGTAGGGGGATGATTTGTCATGGAGAAAACCTAACTTGGTGCGTAATTCACCCATCATCTGATTCTAGAAATGTGATCCATGAGCAGTAACAATAGCTTGTGGCACACTGAATCAAGTGATGATGTGGTTAAACAAAAATAGTGTTGCAATGCGGCCATCATTAAGAAATGTAGGAATATCCTCAACCCATTTAGTGAAATAATCGGCAACAACGATGATACAACCATGCCCCTTGCTGAGGTAGGATTACATTGCATAAAATAAATGCCTCATTTTCCAAAGGGGCCGACGACGATAATGGGATGAAATGAAGTTGGGTGGGTATGTGCTTTTCTCTCAAAGATTTGCCAAGCTGGGAATTTTTTAATGGCCTCAATGCAATATTTGAATATGGAAGGCCAAAAATAACCGAGACGTAGAATTTTTTGGGTTGTAGACATCCCAGAAAGATGACCTCCACAAGCTCCAAGGTGATAGTCATTTAAAAATTGTTCAGCCTCTTCATGGGTTAAGCAACATCGTAAGACAATATCAATGCCATGGCAGTACAAGGTGTTGCCAATGATAAGGTATCATTTTGAGTGGTTTCTAATGTGACTTCGTTCATCACATGAAATGCTAGGATGCAAGTGTTGGGTTTGGAGATAGAGAATAATATCTCCATACCAAGGATCAAATGTAATATTAAGGAACAAGGATTCATCATGAAGAGAATCATTGGGCTCAGTATCATCATCAGTATGGGGAAGATCGCAAATTAATTCCACAAAAACAAACGATTTCTTAGCCTTTGATTTGGCAAACTCGAGATCGAATTCTTGGAGAATGACGATCCATTTGGAATATTTCCCCCCAAGTAATTGATGAGTCAATATGTGGTACATGGGGTTCAATTCTGCGATGATCATGGTAGTGTGTAATAGAATGTAGTGGTGAAATATTTGGTTGAAAATAACTGCTGCCAAAGCCACCTTTTTGACATGTGAATACCGGTGTTTGGGACCTGATAGAATTTTATTTAAATAGTAAATCACATGTTTGGTGCCGTCATCCTCCTCTTGTACTAACACCATAGAATTAGTAGAAGTAGAGGCATCCAAATAATGGATATAATATTTTTCATAATTCGGTGGATGAAAAAGAGGTGTGTTCATTAAGGCATGCTTAAGAGCATCAAATGAGCATTGAGCAGTGGCATCCAAGATGAAAGGGGCATCTTTCTACAATAATATCATGAATCCTTTATTGATTTCGGCATAATTTCAAGTGAAAGGGAGAATAAATATTTCCTTCCCTTGCAAACTTTGAAGTTGAGTGAGGTTGATGGGAGGAGGTAAAGCTAGAATGGCTTTAATTTCAATGGATCCACCCTAATCCTATCTTTGGATACTGTGAATCCAAGGAGTCTACCTGATTCGATAGAGACGATGCATTTATGGGGGTTCAAATGTATGTTCTAAAAATGACATCGAATAAATATAGCTCATAGGTGACCAATGTGGTCTCATCAATGAGATGAGTGAGAAGGTAAGTCTTCGATGTAAGGTTCAACAATATGTTTGATATCATGGAATTCCTACGACATGGCCCCCTGAAAAGTGGCTCCAACGGTTTTAAGGCCAAAAGGTAATTTCCGATAAGAGAAAGTCCCCCAAGGGCAGATGAAGGTTGTTTTATGTTGATCAACCGGTAAAATGTCGATCTGGTTATATCCATAAAATCCATCCATAAAAGAGAAGATGGTGCTTCCGATGCAATTATCGATAATTTGGTCGATAAAGGGTGTAGGGTAATTGTCCTTGGGACAATCCTTTTTAAGATCCTGATAATCGACACAAACATGAATGATCTCCTATTTCTTGGCGACTGGGATGATGTTGGAAACCCATTTGGTCAAAGGGATGGGATAAATAAAACCAGATTTCAATAGTTTTTCTACTTATTCCTTGATTGTCATGGTTTTATTAGGATGGACCAAGCAAAGTTTCTATCTCACAGCTTTCACTCCTGGGTAAGTTTTGATTTCATGCATGATGATCAATGGATCGATCCCTGGAATTTCTTTGTAACTCCAGGTGAAGATTTCGCAAAATTATTTAAACAAGGTAATATAAGTTTCAAATTATTCAGTTGAATAGTTTGCACCTAGTTGTATGTTTTCGACAATACCTTCTTTGATGGATATGTCGATCATAATTGTGGAAGAAATGTTTCCCAAATTCCCCTTGAAGATGGTATCCCGAGTGAGTATTGGATATTGGGGAGAGTCGATGATATCACTAGGAAATATAGATGAAATATCTTTCTTGATGTCATCCAAACGAGATATAAAGGACGAACGATTGTGGTTGTCATCCCATGGTGCATCCTTGATACCAAGCATTTCCATAATAGATTCATCTGATGGAAAAATATGTAGTATGTAATAAATAATAAAGGATAGGGAATCTAACCAGGATGATAACGAATAAGTTGTAGAATCCAGGAGATGTTGGTCATCCGGTGAAGGAGAGGCATACTAGATGGCGTTGTATTCAGTCTCTATAGGACTAAGTGGCATGGTGTCACCTAGTGTAACGAATTCTAAGGGACTAGGCACAATCTAAGGATCAAATGATCAAACGATTCAAAGGATTGATGTGCCATAGTTGAGATCATGTTAACCATTGCAATGTGTTGCTTAGTGGGAGGGAGAGGTGTAGGGAAGGTACCCATGAGCGAAGAGTATTTCAAGAGACATACTCCAACACTTTCATAAGTGATTTTGGAATCTCCAAGAAAAGAAATGTTGTTGGTCGTTTGAGTGCGAGTGTCAGGGGTACAGTAATCTAACTAATCGATGGTCACAATTTTACCTTGATGAGGGAATTGGACGCATCAAAAAAACGATGAAGTGAAAAAAAACATAACATAGAATCAACTTCTCCCTAGAAGAAAGTTATAATTGAGGGGAGCATCGACTACTTCAACATCTACAAAAACAATTTTTCCTCCCAGTTGAACGGCTAAGAATTGCAATAATCCATGAGGTTGAAAAACTATTCCATAAAATGCTCATAACATGGTGGGAGATTGATTGAGACCATGTGATTTAAGGCCTTTCTAGCAATCCAAGGACATGACACATGTGGATTCCCCCTCGTCCAAGATCATGTGATGAATATGTTGATTATGACAACAACATCAATTTGGAAAGAGAGTTGGTGAGAGAGTCATGATTTAAAGTTATCCAGGTTAAACGTGATAGCGTTAGATGACTCAGGATCTATAGCAATGATGGCTGCCAAGAGAGTCTTGAATTGGATAGGGAAGTGTTTTAGAACATTGAGAGTTCACATAGTGCAAGGTTCTTGAACCAAATATTCAACAATGTTGTAGTTTTGAGCATCATGCAAGTTAGTATTAAAGGTAGATTTTCGAATTGTTCTCTTGGGAGGGTGTAGAATAGAGTCAAATTTAGGTTTCTCAATTTGGCGTGGCCCAGATGGAGGGATAATTGTAGTAGACGCTGTATCTGGTGTAGTACTATTAGTTACTTTTTCTTTACCAGGTTTACCTAGAGGTGTTTCATATGTCATGGTATGAGGTCAAATATATCCCATTAAACATTTAAATGTGTGCACTTGACGAAGATTCCTCATTAAGAGGATGATTTGGATTACCTCCGGTCGGAGGTGTAGAAGCTTGGGAAATCAGTGATTGTTGTTGTGGAAAAGGATGTGTCAATACAACAGATTGAGAATTTCCTCTAAAAGGTTTGGCAACTTCGTCTTGATGAGTACAATCTCGTGTGTAGTGATCTTCACCACAAATGAGACATGGAAATTTTGGTTTGCATTATGGTTATTTCTCAAATGCAAGTGGTTGCATTTGTGTTTTTGCATTTTCAGTTTGATTATTTTTCTTGGGTTTATTCTTAGTTTTCTTCTTCCCCTCTGATTTTCATGGAGAAGCAAATTGAACTACATTCACCTTGTATATTTGAGGAGGGGGGGAGTTTTCCGAGAGTGAAGTCGATCTGGTAGTGGGGGCAGTGACTAAATGATTGGTCATGATGGTCAACTGTGAATTGGATTTGGTTTTTATGGAACCGATAACTCCATCTGCATGAGCAGTGGAGGATGTTTTTTATGGATCAGTTGGTGGACAAGGAGCATTTGAAATAAATTCATACAAATTACCGGATTGGGAATAAAACAAGTCCAGATAATGGGCATGAGCAATGGCTTCCTCTTCTATAATGACACCACCCATGGCTACATCACGAGAAATCGACGGTAAAATATATTTGGTGAACCATTCAGCCATCAATTGGTCAGGAATGGTCACTTTGATTAACTATAATCATTGTCTCCACTCATGAATATGATCAGAGATATGTATGAAAATGGTCTGAAGAAGGGAGGTCACAAGCTCTATTCCGGTCTCGTAGCAGATAGGTAATTGGAAGTGCATAAGAAAATCCATGGAAAATGAATTAAAATCTTGAAAAGTTTCTCGTTGTAATTTAATATACCACTTAGTCATTTTACGTGTAAGTGAATGTTGGAAAAGATGTAATCGGATAGAATCATCCATCAGTGAATTTGATGAGCACCATAGATGAAAGGTCATAACGTGGTTATTAGGGTCTTCACCAGTTTTACTGTCAAATTTTGGAATATCGAAAGGCAATTTAGCTAGAATAATTGGACAAAAAGGAGATTGTAATATGGGATCATTTTTTAATCTCGACAAATATGGTAGATCTAGAGGGGATAAGAATAGTAGTATTCGATTGACCTATGGATGATACTCATGTGGCATAAGAACACTAGTAGGGTTGTGTTGATGGGTCCTAAATCCCTTTAACTCAACAACAGGAACCAAACCCACCATCGAGGCCCAATTAGACTTTGCAATGTTTAATAGTGGAATGGTTCTCCAGATCTTGTGATCCGACCAATTAATCTATGGGATTTATGTTTTCTTGTGATGGTTTCTCCTTCAGTTTGGACGTTCTCTTTTTTTTTGTTTTCTCTTAGGTGGGACCGATATAAGATGAAATCCGGTATAAACCAACTAGGTAACAAAATAGGAAAAGGGTTTAATTGCTAGAGAAGAGGTTGAGCTTGGGATAACCCATTACTCTAGCGTGCAGGCAATGATCATCTTCCATAGGCCTAGTAATAATATGTTAACCATGTGAGTAATCCAATTACTGACTGAGATACAAATTATCAAAATAAAACATGCATGTGGTAAATAATGGAAATTAAAATAATTCACTCAACTCTGATCATCCATCACATAATAACACAACGATTCATTTTCATCATTAAAGAAAGAACTGTAAAACATTGCATCAGATAACTTATCAATAGATTTAATAGCTCTTGCTCATTACTGCATCCATTCATGAGACAAGATAGAAAATAGTTCTTCTCCACATCCAATCATACACACATTTGATGAAAACTTAAACTTGTCTTTAGTCTAGAAGGACTTCTCAATTAAAGGCAACTCCAAAATAATTCTTAACAAAACCAAAAATGAGATTTTCTTGCAACAACCATCGACCATTAACTAATCGGTCGATGCTCCTATTTATAAAAAAAAATTAACTAAAAACAACGGTTAAAGTGTAGATAAGTAAAACAAAATTTGTGGTTCTCTCCTATCAATTTTTCTAAGAGTCAACTCAACATATCACTTTAAAAGGGTGACTCTTCTCGTACTCTGACCACTGGATGAACAACTCCTCGCAGGTGTTGACGTATGGAAATGTATGTTGTTCCATTGGGGTCGCGTAAGTCTCTCTTATTTCTACCGCATGTGCTTGATAATTGACCAGACTGGGACTTAATTGTTGCAGCGTAGCCTGAGCTTTGATCAGGTGTTCCATAAAGTGTTGCACCTAACCTAGCTCTTTTTCTGTCACCTTTACTATTTCTTCGACCCATGTTGAGTCTTGCTCGATGTGCGATTTGACTATGTCATGTAAGTCGATGAAGTCATTGGGCATGCCAAACTCGGAGAGCCCTATATCCTTCATTTCCTTGTTGATTTTGATCCAATTCCTCTCACACTTGGCCCATTTTCTTGAATTTCCCGATGAGGCTATTGAGCTATTCTTTTCCAATATTCGGAGGCATCTTTCCTGCAATCAAAAAATGAAATCCTTTAGAGACTGTGTATAGAGTAACACTAGGTAAAATACATGTATAAAGTGTAAGTATGATAAATCCACACTAGTACATACCTGTGAAGCTCGCTAAACCTAGTTATTCGATACTTACAGGATCTTTGTAGCTTTCGGATTTCTTTCTTCGCTTCTATTAGAACCATCATTTTTCTCTTAGTTAGGGTGGGTCTGTGTGCCACAACATGAAATATTGGGTACTAAATAACATGAGAGTCAAAGTCACGCTAGTGGCCAGTTGGCTCTTGGAGTCGAGAAAGGATGTCAGAGCCACATATGTGTTAAGTGTACGAATATGTTCCAAAAGAGTCGGGTCCTGTCATAAGGTAATTCGTTAGGTGCCTCAAGTTGAGGAAATTTGTTAAAACAAAATTCACGTTGGCAAGTGCAGCAACCATCATCAACTCATCATGAACGCTAGAAGAATAAAAAATCATGATGCTTGTGTCACGCACACCTTGCAACTCCTATCGACTATATTTCACACGACCTTAAACATATTCGTCATGCAGATGTGCCACAT
>JASDQU010200274.1:14000-29305 GCA_032191745.1 Picea mariana
TTGTTAAAACAAAATTCACGTTGGCAAGTGCAGCAACCATCATCAACTCATCATGAACGCTAGAAGAATAAAAAATCATGATGCTTGTGTCACGCACACCTTGCAACTCCTATCGACTATATTTCACACGACCTTAAACATATTCGTCATGCAGATGTGCCACATAAAACCTTCAGTTTGTTTCAAAACATCTAGTCACCATGAATTCAATGTTCCTTGGAACATTTCCACCCAATTATCACTTTGTTATAAATTCCGAATGTTCTTCATGTATTCTACTCATCAACCAAACTTATGCATTGTTGGTAGTTTGACTCGTGAGCTCAGATTGATCAATTTTTCCGCTTCAGTCCCTCGCTAAGTTCCTCGTGCATAAGACAAATACGTGTCACACCATGATAACCCCTCAAAACAAAAGAAGGGGCATGTGAAGTAGCAGAAGTTCCAGGCTTGAGCCCTAAAGCGCCTGGGATTCATTCTTACTCGCAGCGGGAATTCCTGAGGTTTCAAGGGGATGTTCCTACCTACCCACGGAAACGATGATATCACACAGTGCGAAGGCTGAAGTGGAAGAAGTTGTGTTGGAAGGAAGGACGTTAGAAGACATTCCTTCCCAATAGAAGATACCCCAAAAAAGGGGAAGGCCAAGGAAGAATAAGGAAGCTAGGGAAACCCAAATCCCAAGCGAGTCGTGCACAAGATCAGTTGTCGGGGAATTACTTGTGTTTTCTATTCAACTAGAGTCTGTCGAAGTCACAAGTTGGGGAAGCGGGGGAAGAATGAGGAGGACATATTCCACAGACGCTAATGTTCGAGAGTTGACTCAGTAGCTGAAACAGGCCCAACTTGCCATCACCGAACTCTACCAAGAAAATAGAGAATGAAGACGACAATTGGCAGTAAAGACCCTTGAGGTGTCAGTATCACAGGATCGTGAAGGGAACGTGACATGGCTCAAGAGACGGTTCTGGGAAGTGCAAGATATAATCATGTAGTTGTGTGAAGAACAAAGGGCATCGAAAGAACAAAACATGAAACATCTCAGAGAACATGAAGAAGTTGGGGAGAAAGTATGTGCAAATCTTACTAGCACGCAGAAGAGACATGATTAACTAACTCTATTTTGTATTCTCTGACGTGGCACAAATCTTGACATTTTTTTGAATATTTTTCATGTTTTTAACATAAACCGGGTTCATTGGACAAATAGTGTAGACGGTGTTTATTGTATGTAATTTGAGCTCGATTGAAACCTAATGTAAAAGTCCTGAAACTTTGATTAAAGGATTCTGGTTGTAGCGGTTGGATATATCATTTCTTTTCTTTGTGTATTTATTTCTTTTGTTCTTTATCCATATCTTCTTCTGTTTGATTCAGAACGTATTTTCGAGCTTGGGATTCACTGTGTAGTGCCACTTGTTTGTGCCCTTCAGACAAACTATATTTCCTCTAAGTTAACTCTGAATATTGAAATTTAATTAATCATGGGTTGACGACGAAGGTGCGGAGAGTGATGTGTTCTATCGGTAAATTCAAATGGTCGTTTTGAAAAACCTCTAATGTTGATCGATTTCATCGTACGATGGTGATGTGATGAGACTGTCATGGGACATGTGGCAATAAAAACAGATGTCTTAACTCATGAGTATTAGTCAGAGTCAGGACCTTCCTCTAGTTGTTTGTTCTTAAACTAAACCTGGGATCTCTGATGCCGAAAAATGTGTCGAGGATAGGCAATCGGGGATAAACCTATCACGTATTTTCCTTTCGGGTTAGAGTCTTCAAAACTCTTGATGCTGAAACAGTTTGGGATTTGGCAATCGGAGAAAAACTTTTAGCGTGGTCCGATCGTTCGTCGTGGTTTGGTCTTCTCCATTTCGCTAAGCGCGTTAGGTATCGACCATCAATGATATCATTTATTTCTTCGTTAACGTTTACTCTTTTCACCTTTTAATGATGTTGAAGGGGATCAGTTGTCAGCAATATCCTTGTATGATTCTTGTCACGAAATAAATCGTGTTTTTATCAATGTTGATGAAGATCGACACTCGGCAACTGGGATTTTTCGAGTTATTTTCCTTCATCTTTTAAACCCTTTCGATGTCGAATTTGGGTGCATTGGGTGAAATGTTTAGTCTGTTGATTCTCTATTTAAAAGTTAGGCCTTTTAAGTCATTAGTTTTCATATATTCAAGAAAACTTTGAAAGACTTAATGAGATTCAAGATGATAATCAAAAGCAACATTTTTCACAATGAAGTCGAATTAGACAGTGCAAAAATATCAAGTGGTACCCAAAAAAGTAAAATTTGACGGAGGCTTTTTAGGGTGTGTTGAGTGATCAACAAATGGCAACTTACTGGGTGAAAGAAATTTTTTTTTTCTTCCTTTGTGCTCGGATGATGAAAAAGTTGGTGGAGAACTTAACTGGTTTTAAATCAGAGCCTCTTTTACCTTTGCATTTGAAATTCTCTGGTTGATGCCTATGGGTATGCCTGTGGGGTTTTCAACCTTTATTCCTCCTTCTTTTCCTATAACCCTGACTCATGCCCTATTTTGACAAGAGTCTAGTAGAGAATTCAATGGCACTAGGCCCTTTAGTTACCTTCATTCATTTGCTACGGTGTTACTCCGCTTCCAATGAGCGTCCATAGACCCAACGGAGTCACCCCGATGTCACAAACCTTGCTCCACTACCAGTGAGTGTCCATATCCCTGATGAAGATATATCCATACCCTCTCCTGCTATGTGCTCATTTGATATAGTTGAATTTTATTTCGACAGAATGCCCTGAGTGAGCGGGAGAGGAGGACATCTATTATTTTGTAAAAGTATGAGGTGATTAAGGTGAAACTCACTAGTCCTGTCTCCAAGGTGTATGTAGTCCTTTCCATATTTCCTTCTTTCCCTTAAGGTCTTACCAAACCACTCATCAAACACTTCCACGTTTCCCCAAAGTTGTTCATTTACATAGGTTACATAGAGAATCCTTTGAAACAACCGCATGTTCTTCAATGTTTCTTGTGTTTGTATGTGAGCGAAGAGTTAGGAAGAGAGTTTGTTATGTCACATGATTTGTTGTCAACCATTGTATTGCTTCAATAGAATATTTCAAAATCTCAGAAGAATTATCGCAAAAGACAAAACAAATTATAAATGAAAAAAGACAAAACGACGCATCAGAAATAAACACAAAAATAAAGTTTTTTTTTTTTTCTTAATGAAAATATTGTTTCAAGACTTGGCCATTCACTGGGATAGCATTAGGTTCCCCCCTCAGATTTTGTATTTGATACATTTTTTTGGCCCTTGACCAAGTTTTGGAGAACCTTGGTCATGTTTGACCATTTTTGGGACTTCGACAAGCTGGTCGAAGGCGGAGCGCAAGGCAAAGCAAAGATCGCAGGATCTCACCCCTGTTTTAGGGATTTTTGGGTTTAGGGTTTATGTAATGGGTATGGGATGTCAACCCATGATTTTACCCATGTTTAGGTCCCATTTTCAATGTATAATAGATATTTAGGCGATGTAAGAAAGTAGTGAATGTTTGTGGCTTAGTGCGGAGCTAGAGGCCTTGTGCATACTATGTGTTACGACTTGCAGAGCTAAGTGCAAGTGATTGTAAGAGGCTGGTGTGCAGACTGTGTAAGAAGACTTTGTGTTGTGACCTAACTCGGGGAAGGAGGATCTAGCGAGGTGTGTGTAGATCTCATGTCCTATGTGGATTGGGTATTGTGGCTATGTGCATTGAACAGAGATAATAAAGAGAAGAAGAGTTGGTGGATGTAGCCCCACGCTAGGGGTGAACCACGTATATCATGTGTTGTGGTTGCTTTGTGCATTATGGTTGTTATTTGAGTTATGGTTAGTGTATAAATATATGTTAGATTCATCTGATATAGTATCTTAGTGCTTACTAATGTGAATGAATGCTAGATATGATCTATTTGTATATGCTAAGTGCTTGGATGTGGTAGATATTGTTGAATAATGCGTTGTTATGTAATTAGGGTTTTCTCCTGCGAAGTGGATAAGAGTTAAATATTAATGAATGTTAACTGTTGAGTGCTCTTTTAAGTACTGTGATCACAGATATGTGTCCCAGCTAGGGTGTAGACACTTGAGTCCTTCAACCACCCCTGCCTCTACCTTGGGTGATACTGCATCTGCTTCGCAGGTGTTGCCGAAAGGGTCGGTAGTTAGGATTTTGTTGGTGCATTGTTGAAAAGTTGAACCTTGGTTCTGCCCCTATGCCAAAAAATGGTTTTGTTGTTGGGACCTGAAACTATGATTGTTGGGGACTAAAGAAAAGAGAAAGTTATGTGCGTAGATCTATTGCTTTAGGGAACAATACTCTACTTGACTTGTGAAGATCTGTTCTAAGAAAGGAATCAGATCTGAAGAAAAGAGGTAAGATATTAAAGATTTGTGCTCTAATAAAGGTAAAATAAATGAAAATTTTTGTTTCGAAAGAATGGATCTAGGTATGTTTGATAGATTTTTTCCTAGTCTGAAAACTAGGGCACAACTAGATGAAAGAAGATTTGACAGAACTAGTGAAAGATATGTTATTCCTATTCATAGAAAGAACTATTGGACTAAAAAGTGGATGTAGGATCCTAGAAATAATTTTTTGCAGATCCACCACTGCGATCTCAGTGTGTAGTAAAAGAAAGGTTGGGGATCGTTCAAGAGAAAGAGAAGGTTGACTCTTTGTTATAATTGTAGAAGACCGGGACATCTTGCTAAGGAATTCCCTGGTCGAGATCCTATTTTACTTTGTTGTAAGGCTACTGGACATGAAGTTTTATATTTCCCTAGAATGATTGCTAAAGTTGAAAATATGAACATGAGACAAGAATACCATGAGGAAGGTCAAGAGACTAAGAATATGCTCAAGAACCAGAAATAATCAGAGACTGTATTATTGCAGATGAAAGAAACCTTGAATGATCACAGAGAAATCAAAATATCAGAGGTCTTAAAAGAGAAGGAGTGCATAGAAACAATAATAGGAGACTTCGACATAGACTGTGTCCTAGATGAGGAAACACATGTGAATATCATGAAAAAAAGAACTTGGGAAATTTTGGGAAAGCCTGCTATGGTTCCTTCATTGGGAGAAATAAGATTGTTTAAAGGGAAGATTATAACCCTATGTGGAAGAATTAACCAGATACCTATGAGTTCTCCTGGAAATTTGACAGAATAAGAATTTGAGGTTGTTAATTTTGTTGAGAACAATGCCCCATTTTCTATTTTGCTAGGAAAAACTTGGGTTGATAAAGATCAAATACGAAGGAAATAAGAAGAGGAAGATCTAGAACAGAAAGAGAAATAACTAAGAGATTTCATGGCTAGGGGAATAGCGCACTTACTAGAAGAACATGAGGACAAGTTGAAGCTACTAAGGACCATAGAGCTGGCTGTTGAATTTGAAAGAACAAAGGATGACTTGAAACCCTTGTCCATACAGGAGAGTAGAGATTTACCCCAGAAAGAGGAGAAGTATTACCTTCGAACCCTATGAAAGACCCTCCACAATGAGAAGTTACTATTCCAATATGAGATAAGAACAATAATGGAAATAGGAAACCAGTGACTCAAATCACAGGAAAGAAAGCTAGAAAGCTTAGCAAGAAGAAAGCAAAGTTAGAAAAATTGCAGGAAGTTCCAGAGAGGACTTCGCAGAAGAAAGGCTTGCAGAGCTGGAAATTCATCGGAATATCAGAACAACGTAGATTGGAACTTCGCCATGATGAAGTGATTTGACCATTGGAGACATCTCAACTGTTAGAATGACACTCCAGAATGAATAGAAACACTGCCTAGGGACCCCTTGATAAAGCTGAGACATCCAAGAAAATAAAGGTTTGCCCTAAGAAACCTACATTGCGGAAGAATTCAAAAGACAATAAAGCGCCATTTCAGACTGTGATAACGGTGGATGACATTGACCTTACCATGTAGGATAGGATTGTAGCAAAGTTGAAAGGGGTACAACAAGCCCTCTACGCTAGCTACACAGTGTCTACTGCGCCACCATCATATGAAGGGATTGATTTGGGAGATGAGCCTGCCCAACTATGCAGAATAGAAGATGCGACAAAACCTCACCTTCTTCATGTCTAGGAGGAAGCCACAGAGGCCCTAAAGTAGGAAAAAGAGGAATCCATAGAGAAACTTTGGGTTTCCCAACAAGAAAAAGACTACCTCCAAGCAATGTTTGCAAAGGATAGAGTGCAGATCCATAAGGAGAAAGAACATATGCTCACAGAGAAGATTGGAGTTAAAAAAGTAGTCACTAGAGAACTTCTCTCTGTGATGGGCTTAAAACAGATGGAGGAACACCCAGTGGATATTCAGGTGGGGAAGCTCGATGAAGCCATTCAGTAGCTCCAACAAAGAGTAGCAGAACTAGAATTATAAGTAGTGCCAAGCACTCCACAGGAAGTGCGAGACCAAAGGGAAGGAACTGCCTGGAGTGCAGTCCAAAGAATCAAGGCATTGGCCTTAAAATGCAAACAACTCAGCATTCAAAGTGCACATACTTATGAGCGCCTTGTAGAGGACCTTGAACTAAGGACATTGGAGTCACATCTCCAGGAGGAAAAGAAGCAAGAAGCAAAGTGCAAGCACAGTTGAAGTCATTGTCAGCAGTCAAGAGGATGAAAAGGTCCCAAGAATAATGCATGGTTCAACAACAGGTCCATACCATCCAGAGTAAAGTCATGGAAATGACTCAAAAGCTCCAGCTAGTGCAAGATGAAGCTTGAACACTTTTTGATGAAATTGAAGGACGAGGTGCAGAATTGGAACAAGTGGCCACCACAGTAGAACAATGCTTGGAAGGACCTATGACGAAGAAGGTTATTCATGTGTTCGTCAAGTAGGAGACTCTGGTGAAGAAACAGGTCGAGGCAGCTCGAGCCAAGCTCGAGGCCTTCGAGGTAGAGTTACCCATATATGAGTGACTCGGGATGAGTCACAGGTGAGTTTTGGGGGCATGTTGACCCTTGACCAAGTTTTGGAGAACCTTGTTCATGTTTGACCATTTTTGGGACTTCGACAGGCTGGTCGAAGGCATAGCGAAAGGCGAAGCGGAGATCGAGGGATCTAGCCCCCTTTTTAGGAATTTTTGGGTTTAGGGTTTATGTAATGGGTATGGGAAGTCGGCCCATGGTTTTACCCATGTTTAGGCCCCATTTTCAATGTATAAAGAGATATCTAGGTGATGTAATAAAGTAGTGAATGTTTGTGGTTTAGTGCAGAGCTAGAGACTTTGTGCATACTATGTGTTAAGACTTGCAGAGCTAAGTACAAGTGATTGTAAGAGGCTGGTGTGCAAATTGTGTAAGAAGTCTTTGTGCTATGACCCAACTCAGAGAAGGAGGATCTAGTGAGGTGTGTGTAGATCTCTTGTCCTATGCAGAGTGGGTCTTGTGGATCTATGCATTGAACAAAGATAATAAAGAGAAGAAGAGTTGGTGGACGTAGCCCCATGCTGGCGGTGAACCACATATATCCTGTTTTATGGTTTCTTTGTGCATTATGGTTGTTATGTGAGTTATTCTTAGTGTAGCAATATATGTTAGATGGATCTGATATAGTATCTTAGTGCTTAGTGATGTGAATGAATGATAGATATGATCTATTTATATATGCTAAGTGCTTGGATGTGTTAGATCTTGTTGAATACTGCGTTGTCCTGTAATTAGGGTTTTCTTCTGTGAAGTAGATAAGAGTTAAATATTAATGAATGTTAACTGTTGAGTTCTTTTTTAAGTACTATGATCACAGATTTGTGTCCCATCTAGGTTGTAGACACTTGAGTCCTACAACCACCCCTACCTCTACCTCAGGTGAGACTTCATCTACTTCGCAGGTGTTGCCGAAAGGGTTGGTAGTTAGGGTTTTGTTGGTGCGTTGTTGACGTGTTGAACCCTGGGTTTTCCCCTGTGCCAAAACGTGCCTAACCTAATCTTCTTAACCATAGGAAAAGGTCTGAGCCATAGATTTTGAAACTTCGAATGTTTTCCTTTAGGATCATTTGCTCCGTCCCATTTTAGGACTAGGTCTCCTACTTCAAAATTATTTTTTTAGCCTTATGCTTGTCAAACCACCTTTTAACTATCTGCTGATGGGCTATGAATTTTGATTTATATTTCTCCCTTTATTCTTCTAGCATGAGCAGGGTATCAATTCTCTGTTGTATAACCGATGAAGGTTGTCCTTTGGAATATTGGGCAAGTTGAAGAGATGGAAGATAAATCTCATTCGGGAGAATTTCTTCATGTCCATATACTAGAAAGTATGGGGAATTCCCTATAACTTCCTTGCGTGTAACTCTATCTCCCATAAAGCATTGTGGAGTAGATTATGCCAATTCCTCTGGTTGTCTGCAACCATTTTCTTCAATATCCTTACTAGGTTCTTATTAGTTGATTCTGCCACTCTGTTTCCTTGTGGGTAATAATTTGCAGAGTATCTAATTATGATTCCTTTGTCTACAAAAAAATATGTTAATAAGGTGGAAGAAAAATAAGCTGTATTATCAAAAACAAGAACAGAAGGGACACCGAACCTTGTGATTAATTGTTGTTCTATGAATTGGATTACCACCTTCTTGTTTACATGAGTCAGAGGGATGGCCTCTACCCATTTCGTGAAGTAATTGGTGGCAGCAAGTATGTACTTGTTTTGTTTTGAAGAGCTTGGTGTAATCTCTCCTATGATATCTAACCCCCATTTATCGAATGGCTAAAAACCGGTCACCGTTTGCAGTGGGACTGTTTCTCTCTTCTCTCTCCCGACACTTATTTGACAAGTTTTATAGTTTCTAGAGTATGTGTGAGCATCCTTGAACAAAGTGGGCTAATAATATACAACTCTCAGTATCTTATGAGCGGTAGTGTCTCCTACAAAGTGTCCACCTGTAGGGCCATCATGGAGCTCCTTCAGAACTTTGTCTGCATCTTCACATTCAAGGATTATTAAAATTACCCCATCATAATTAAACTGGAAGAGTACCGAATTTATGAGGCAATATTGTGTAGATTTTAAACTGAGAGCTCTCCTTTCCCTGGGGTTTAGGTCTTCTGGGTAAGCCCCATGACGTAGAAGATAAGTCAATTTCTCACACCAAGATTCTTTCCCTGGGGAAATGTATGAAGCTTCACCACACCATAATCTCATTTCATTCTCCCATCTGGAGTATTTATTTACTTGGTCTTGAGCCTCAACTGCCAGTTTGCATAATCCTTGTCCTTTAACTAGCTTAGTAGGTTTTATATCTAGATCAAATTATTGAACTACTGCCATCAAATTTCCTCTTCTTTCCCCCATCTCTTGTTGAGTAAATAAGGATTGGACTGCAGGTTGAGGCATGATTACTTTAGTGTGGTTCTTGAGGATGTAAGATCTAAAATGTTTTACTACCTTATAAACCATGTAAGCTTGTTTATCTATAGCAGGATAGTTAATTTCAACACCCTGTAGGTTAGTGCTCATGAAAGATACAGGGCCTTCATTTTTGTCATCATCCATCTGAGTTAATACTGCGGCTAATGATTGGTCGGAAGAAAAGTTGTAGAGGAAGAAATCTGTGTTGAAATCGAGACTTCGCAGCACTGGAGCTTGAGAGATAGTGATTTTGATCTTGCAGAAAGCCATCTTTCGTTCATCATCCCACTTAAACTTGGCATCCTTACAAATCATCTTTTGTAAGGGTTTGATAGTTTCTGCGAAATCGGGGTTGAACTTCCTCACAAAATTAATTTTCCCGAAGAACGACTACATAGCCTTCTTGTTGTGAGGTAAGGGAAGATGAGCTATAGCCTTTATCCTTTATGGATCTATGTGAATTCCTGCTTGAGATATAATGTGTCCTAACAACTTACTTTATTTGATACCAAAAATAGTTTTCTTAGGGTTTAAGGATATTTCGTATTTCCTACACCTTTCGAAAATATGGGTTAAGTGGTGGATGTGATATTCTCTGTTCTTTGAATACACGGATATGTCATCAAAATACACTACTATACACTTGTTGATTAGTCCCTGAAATGTGACGTCCATGGCCTTTTGTAAGGTCACTCCTGCATTGATTAACCCAAAAGGCATGCTCTTGTAAACGAAAGTACCCCACTTGATTCAGAAAGTAGTTTTCAAGCAGTCTTCTTCTGAAACTAAAACCTGGTTGTACCCTGAGAAATCTTCTAGGAAGGAAAACATTTCAGAGCCATACACCATCTGCAGGAGTTGCTCCATTGGTGGAACTGGGTAGTTGTCCTTTTTTGAAGCTTTGTTGAGATTTCTGAAATCTACGCATAAGCAGATCTCCCCAGACTTTTTCCTTATAAGAATTAAATTAGCTACCCATGCAGAGTGTCTCACCTGGAAGATGATTTTGGCATATAACAATTTCTTTAACTCCTGGAACATGAGAGGCTCTAGGGAAGGGTGGTACTTCCGTAGCTTTTGTTGGAAGGGTTTTACTTCAGGCTTTAAAGGGATGGTGTGTTGAATGATACAGGTATCATAGGTTTTCAGGTCTCGGTAGGACCATGCAAAGACATCTTGATATTGTCTGAGGAGTTTGAGATAAGACTTCCTTTCCTCTTTAGATATTGTCTTGCCAAGGTTTATGTTTTTTGGGTTTTTTGGGGTTCTGAGATTTACAGTTTCATGCATGGGATAGGAACTATCGATCTTCGCATTTTTTGACCCCTTAAACTTTTCCTTTATCTCAAAAAGGTTTTCTAAATTGGCTATTCCCTTTGGAATTGTGTGAGACTTCAATCTGTCTGTTGGTTGATCTACCCAAGGATTGAACTTTGTTGATTGTTCTTGGAATACTTCATCGTCAATAGACAAGTCTTTGAAATTATCTTGGTTAGTCAAAAATTTTATGATCTTTTCATCTCTTTCAAAGATCTTCCAATTAGAAATATTATTGGGCACCGATGGTTTGTAGAGTAGCTCCATAGTGAACCAGGAGGCTTCATAATATTCTAGAGGTGATAGCATTGAAGAAGCGGTGGCCAGAGAATCGACAAGAATGTTCTTTGCTTTGGAAGTCACTGTAATGTCGAAAGCTTCAAAATGTTCTATGAGCCTGTGCACTTTCTATTGGTAGTTCTTTAGGTGTGGAGAGTTGCAATGTATAGTATTCCTTATCTATCTGACAATGATTTCAAAGTCTTTGAAAACCTTTAATCCTTGGATGTTTAAGTCTATGGATTTCTTTAGCCCCTGTACTATAGCTTCATACTCGACGATATTGTTTGTGCACTCAAACTCAAGTCTACAAGATATAAAATTTTGTTTACCTTTAGGATCAATGAGGATGCACCCTACCCTAGACCCTTCTTGCAATTTAGAGCCATCAGAGTATAAGGTCCAAACATGTGGGCAAAATCTTCCAACTTCTTCTTTCCTGTTACTTTCCTCTTTTCCTCTTGTTGGTTCTGTGATTTATAGTGTGGGTTCTTCGTAGAAAAGGGGTTCTTCTACCACTGTCGGCAAGTCCTCCTGAAAATCCATTTTGGAGTTTTTGGTAAGGGGAACATTAGATGAGAGAGGGGAGAAGTTCCCGAAGTAGGAATCACATGAGTAATTGCCTAGCACAGGGAAATCTATCGATGAGGGCTCATTTAGGGTTTCTAGGTCAGTAACAATATGTTTTAGATATCTCTCCCTATCGATTATGATCATGTTTGGTTGCCCCTTTAATGGTAACCAAAGGTGAGCCCAATTTGTACTAAAGTATCCATTTAACTTCTCAGACCAATCTCGGCTTAATAATAATCCATAAGCTTCTGGGATATCTATTACAATGATGTCAATCACTTGCAAAAATTTAAGATGTGTAGCTATTCTGATCATCACATATTTAAGCTTTCCCATGACCTTCACCTAGGTTTTGTCTAGTTGTATTACATGTTCATCACTCTTGAGAGGGGTTGCATTCAGTTTTTACATATGGATAGTGGCATAACATTAGAGAATGCTCCTGAATCGACCAAACAGTTATGGAGGTTTCTATTAAAGACTTCAAATGTTAAAACGAAAGGTGGGATGAAAGGTTTTCCCTTCTTATCTTCAAAGAAAGCATTCACAATCATTTTATTCCCTAGATCCATGGGAGTTAGATTTCTTCCAGGGTGGGTTCTTGTTGTAGGATTTTCTATTGATATCAAATCTTGTAACAAGAAGTCCTTTTGTTGAGGGATTCTACATATGTCCATAAATGATATTGTAATATACCAGATATAAAAAGTATGCAGAACAAAAATAAAATGCTAGAAATGGCAGAATAATAACAATATAACCAGAACAATCACCACAATAGCACTGCAATGATATAAAAATAACAACATAAATAGCACTTTGATTCTGAAAGAAATGTTCACGGGCCTCTTTGAGGGGGAAACCTCTAGTTTAGAAGAGATCTATTACAATAATATCCAAGCTTGGGTTCTCATACCCTCGACTCCTATTTATTCTAAATATGTCTATCAAAACAAGCATCTAGAGGAAGATCCTTCTAGAAGCGAAAGCTTCTATTGGGTCTTCTTACACTCGACTTATTCTATTTTATTGCAAGGCCTTATTAATATTGACCTTTATTACATTTGAATATATTGTTCTACCTATGTGTGGGTTAAGACCCTAACATGTCCTCCCCCTTAAAAATAGTCGTTTCCTCAAGGCTTGAGATGTGAAAATTGCTACAGAATGGTAGCTAGTTCCCAAGTGGCATATGCTAGAGTTGTATCTTTCCACTGGACTAAAAATTCATTGATGGTTATTTGACATAGGCGACACTCATGCTGGTCCAAAATTTCTTGTGGTTGTAGCCAAACGGATCCTTCTTCGGCTAACTCAGGAAGGTTTTGAATTTGGCACTTAGTTCCAATCACCTTCTTTAAGCATGAGACATGAAAAATAGGATGTAGTTTTGAATGAATAGGCAAAGCTAAATGATAGGCCACCTATCCCACATGCTTGAGAATGGTATAAGGACCATAAAATTTGGGCGCTAGCTTCTGACAATGCTCGGTCATGAGGGAATTTTTCTTGTAAGGTTGCAGTCGAAGAAACACCTGATACCCTTCTGCAAATTGACATTCAGAGTGACCTTGATCTATTTGTTGCTTCATGTGATTCTGTGCCATGACCAAATTATCTTTGAGGGTATGGAGAATATCCTCTCGAACTGTAAGTGTTTGGTCAACTGCCTGGACCTTCGAGACACCAGGTAGGTATGAGAGAACTGAAGGTGGATTCTATCCATATACCACTTCAAAAGGAGTCATGTGTGTAGTTGTATGGTATGAAGTGTTGCACCACCATTCATCTAGGGGTAACCATTGATCCCACTGATTTTTCTTTTCTGAGGAAAAACACCTCAAATATGTTTCCAAACACTTGTTGACAACTTCCGTTTGACCATCATTTTGGGGATGATAAGTTGTGCTGAGATGCAATTGGGTGCCTTGTAGCTTGAACAATTCTTTCCAAAAATTGCTTGTGAAAGTTGGGTCATGATCAGAAACAATAGAGTACGACATGCCATGAATCTTGAAGACCTGATCCATGAAAATTTGAGCCACCATGGATGCTATAAACAGGTGTTGAAGAGCGCAGAAATGAGAATACTTGGAAAGGAGATAAACAACCACCATGATGACTGATTTATTTCCCGATTTGGTTAATCCAATAATAAAATCCATAAAGATATCCCTCCAAATAGCAGGTGGAATCGGAAATGGTTGTAGTGTGCCCAGAGATTTGACTGTTTCTCTCTTGTTGCGTTGACACACATCACATTCAACAAAAAAATTATGAATTTCCTGTTTCATACCATCCCAGAAAAAAGAACGTTTGACCCTGTCATAGGTTTTGGTGAACCCTAAGTGCCCTGCTGTGGGTGTAGCATGAAGCTCAAAAAGTATCGTGGATTGAAGATTTGATTGTTTACTTAAATAAAAACGGCCTTTGTATCGAAGCTCATCATGGAGCCAAGAGTACCTTGGGGAAGCTAGAGCATTGGACTGCAATTGTTGGATCCGATGCGAACTTTTGGGATCTTGTAGCCATTCCTGACGAACGGATTGGAGCCAATCTAGTACAATGAAGGAAAGAGAAAAAATGGATCCTTCATCTTCATATTTTTGGGAAAGTGCATCCGCAACCACATTGTCTTTTCCTTTCTTGTAAATGATCTCATAATCATATCCAAAAAGCTTAGTCACCCATTTTTGTTGCTCCAGGGAGGAAATGCGTTGTTTCAGAAAATACTTGAGGCTTTGATGGTCTGTCTTAATATGGAAGCGTTGCCCCAATAGATAAGGATGCCACAGATAAATGACATGTAGAATAGCCAACATTTCCTTTTCATAGATTGATTTTCCTAGATTTCTTTTAGATAGTTTCTTAAAGGCCAAAGGATGACCCTCTTGCATAAGGACAACACCAATTCCTTTCTCTGAAGCATCACATTCCAAGACAAAGGTATTTGTGAAATCAGGAAGGGATAGGATTGGAGTGGTGCACATGGCCATCTTCAAGGTTTGAAAAGCTTGAGCAATGACTGGGGTCCAAGTGAAAGAGTTCTTTTTTAGGAGAGCAGTGAGAGGTGTTGCAATCTTTCCATAATTCTTATCAAACTTGCAGTAATAATCTATTAAGCCCATAAATCCACGCAATATTTTGAGAGTCATTGGGTGAGGCCAGTATTGCATAGCTTCAATCTTTTTAGGATCCACCCTGATACTGTCCTTTCCAACCAGATGACCCAATTAATCTACTTCTAAGGCGCCAAAAGCACATTTAAATTGTTTCAAGAAAATTTGGTGTTGAGAGAGTAGATGGAGAAATTGATCCACATGAGCAAGATGGTCTATCCAGGTTTTGCTATAGATGAGTATATCATCAAAGAAAACTAAGACAAAATGACATAAAAAAGGAAGAAAGACATGATTCATGAGGCTTGGGAAGGTGGAGGGGGAATTACACAAGCCAAAGGGCATGACCAAAAACTCATAGTGGCGCTCATGAATTCTAAAGGAAGTCTTGATAATGTCTGTGTTGGATTACTAAGAGGGGGGTGAATCAGTAATAACGTAATTATAATCCTTTTTCTTCAAATGTTATATCAATATAGAATTATAATCCAAAATGATCAGTAATAAACAATCACACACATGAACAGTACACCAGTGTTTTACGTGGAAACCCAAATCGGGAGAAAACCACGGAATGTTTTTTCTTATATGTCTTGAAGAATTACATTCATTGGA
>JASDQU010200275.1:2766-15736 GCA_032191745.1 Picea mariana
TATTAGCATATCCAATCATATTATCTTTGTATGCATATTATTTTGTCAAGTGTTGCAGGTTTGGCTTCAAGAGCTTTATTGGGATTGTATCAAGGAAGAGTCCTCCCTTAAAGCACCTATAAACTCCATCTTCCTCTTTCTTTACTCATTCTCTTATTGTTGTTCATCCATATATATTTCAGGTAGCCTAACATATTAGATTGATCACCTTAAATCATATTTTATCATAGTTTTTCAAGGAGAAAAATTTCTGCCCTAAAAACAGAAATTTTTCTTCACATTGTTTGTTGTGTGTAGATTTTCCAACAAGCATAGCTTGCTGGTTTGCAGCAGGTTGAGAGGGTTAAGTTGCCCTAAAATAGCCACACAACACTCAAGGACCCTTCTCTTCAAGTGGGTAACAAATCTCAACCTCTCCTTTTCATTTTCTAGCTAGTTTCTCATTATTTCCTCACTTTCTAGTAGATTCTTGCTTGCTCATAGCTTGGGAGGAGAATTGCTATGGACTACCTCCCAAGTGTGAGCTTAGTGTAGCTTAGGGTCAGTGCAAATTTCAATTTTTCTTCAATTTTTGAGCACTTCCTTAAGCTAGGACGTGGGGTTTGGTTAATGCTAGTCATCTTCTAAGCTAGGACGTGGGGTTAGCTAGTGACTTGTTGATAGGTGTTTGGTTGCTTGCTTCTCTTTTCTTTTTCTCTCAAATAATCTCTAAATTGCCTACACCTTGGGAGAGGAATACCCAAAATCGTAAGGCTAGGATAAGTAATGTGTTGTTGATCTTCTCTAATGCTTTAAGGGTTTAAAATATTCTAGATCTAGATCTTCACATCACTTCTTAATCCTTAGCTTAAGCCCTTGGGGCATAATCAACTTACTTAGATCTATTTGCATGTTATAAGCTCTTTCAAGATCTATCTTGTTTTGCATGCTTTAATCGAACACACCAAATGATTTATGCTTTAATGGTTTAGCAAGTGATTTTCTTTTCATGTTATCATATCTTTAAGGCCACTTGCCATCACACTCAAGTTAATGTTGTTGGATAAGTTGATAGTGTAGGTACATTTCTAATCTTTCAAGCTTCTCTTACACACTTAATGCTTTGATCTTAATACTTTAAACAAACACAAGATAAGTGGTATAGGCTTGAGTTCTTCTCTCTTTCATTCTTTGGCAAGTTTTTCTTGCCCTTGTGCTTTAGTATCTTTCATAACAAGCTATTTCATGTTTATAGTTTAATCATGGTAACACACTAAATCGTTATTTCAGCTTTCTTTCCTTTGCTTTACATGTGTTAGGTGCTTCATTCATATGCTTAAATAACACACTTAATAAGCTGAAGTAAGTTTCGGTTTTGGCAATAAATCACTATTTTAAGACATCTAAAAGTCACCTAAATACTCTCTAATACACCTAAAAGTCTAACCAATTGATATATCGACTTAATAGACTTAATAGGGTACCTTAGACCACCATCTTCACCATCTAAAATGGGGATTGAAAAGGGCAACGGAAGGTGTTAGGCCGGAGACAGTCTCGTGGCACGGAGCGTCCTTTCCGTAAAAACTCAATCTTTCGGGCTGACCTGCAAAGCTAGGGTAGGCCTCATTGCCTCACTTCTTGAGCATCCAGCAGCCATTGGCAACCGGGGGAGAAGGTTTTTGGTGAAACACTTAATAAGGGTAATTAAAATCTTACAATCTTAAGGAACCCTTAACTCACTAAGTAATCAAACCTTGGCTTAATCTAATTCATCTTGTGGTTTAATACTTGTAAACTTAATCTTTCAATCTCGTAATTCAAGTAATGCTTTGTGKGTTAAATAATTAAASTGTTGAGTATCTTCATCAKCRTGAAACACTTKTGCTTTGATTTGTAAATCTTCTAAGTATCCTTATGAATGTTGATGATAAATGTGTTGATGATGCTACTGCCTTGATTTTCTTTATATCCTATACATACATTTAAAACGTGGTTAGCTTGTTACATTGTATCATTGTATCTTTAGCATTCTTTATTGTAAGTAATTGTATCTAGTAATTCTTGTGGCATAACTATTCTTTGTAATCATATTGTAACGAAACACCCTATAACTTTAGTTGACCCCTTGTCCAACCTTAGGCACTAGTCTTAGTTGACCTAGGGAAAGGCTTGCTTGACATAACTAACCCTTGCATCTTGCATTGTTGAGTTAGCATCGTAGGTTAGACTCCCCCCAACCTTAACGAATTAAAATCAACTCTTAGAACTTAAACTCTAAACCTTATCTAGAAACTAGGGACTTACCCCCTTGGCTCCCCTAGGAGTAAACCTGGATGGAAGAGGTTCAAGCCAAAGTGACAGTGTGGGCTTTGAACCTAGGCATTGTGCCTCCAAGGACACACTAAGTGAGCAGGACTTGGCTCACGTTTGCAAGTGTGTATAAGGACGGCAACATGCTCAAAGGATATACAACCACAACATACAAGCCAACTTACCCAAACAAGAGTGCCTCCAAAGGATGCGCAACTCAAGGGGAAGCCTTCAATGGCATACACAACCACAAGCTCCAACAAAGAAAAAGCCTCCAAAGGATGCACAACTTCAATGAGGGAGTCCAATCACATCCAAAGATTAACTTAACTCGAAATTAAAGCATGAACAAGAGGCCTCCAAGGGCTAAAGCGCAACTTTTCAACTATTTAGTCCAATCCACCATGCTTGAAGTAAATTGCATGAAAGATAAAGAGTTAAGTGCTTGCAATGTATACTAAAGCATGAACCAAAAGATGTACCCAAGTAGATGCCCAAGATTGAATGGATTAATTTTAGGATTATTAAGTTAGGATTGAATCTTAGACTAAGTGACAACCCAAGAACTTCCCCCCCACTTGTACCAAAAGAGTTGTTGGGTGCTCAAGAAGTGAGGAAAACAAGGTCACACCCTAGCTCCACAGGTCAACCCAAGAATACAAGTACTCCACGGGAAGGACACCAAGCGTCGTGAGATCGTCTTCGATCTAGCACCTCTCATTTCTTCCTTAAACTCTCGTTTTGATGGAAAAGTTGGGACAGTAAAAGGTGACCTATTAAGCTAGTTGGTTTTAGATCCTAGGAGACTAAGGTAAATTGAGTTAGTTTAGATTAAGTTAAGGTGATTGCAAAATGTGTTGTGCAAGATGTGCTTGCAAAATACCAAGTACTTGAAAGATAATGCAATGAAAGTAAAGTACTAAGATTTAGTTGCAAGAGAACTTAAGTGTTTTCCACAAACCACAAGATCATACAAGTTTGCAAGAGATGAAAGTAAAGCACATGTAAGGATTTAAACCATTAAGAAAATGTCTTAAAACATAAATGACTTGCAATAAAACAAGGTACTTGGAAAGTAAATTGCAAAAGGAAAGTGTGTTTGAATGTAAAATGCTCAAAATAAAGATGACTAGCAAATATGAACAAGATAAGCAAATTAAATCACCATGCCTCCATGGGCCTAAACTAGCACATGATTACTTCTTAGATTAGATTTAGATCATTATAAAGCATGTAAAAGAAAGCAACCATAAACTAATCTAGCCTTGCGATTTTGGGGGTTGGCAAAGCCAAACACACTCCAAGGTGTAGGCAAACAATTAAAATTAAAATTACTTGAAAGAAAACTAAACTAGCAACCTCAAGCAAGTGCACAAGATGGAGGACAAAGCCTGCCAGTTTTGTGCACAAGTGGGTTCAATAACTTGAAAAGAAAAGCTTGAAAATAACCCTAGCCTTTCAACCTTGTCCTAATGACAAGTGGGGCAAACAAACAAATAAAATTACAAAAAATAAAATTGTTACCTAGCCTTACAGTTTTGGGAGTTGGCTGGGCCAAACACACTCCAAGATGTAGGCAAAACAAATAAATAAAATTGCATCAAATTGAAAGAAAAGAAATGCAAGCCCTTTTGGAACTCCCTTGGGCTTGCTTACAATGCTTAGGAAAGATGAGAGAAGAGGGTATAATGTTACCCAACTATTGGAGGTTCTTCTTGAGTGTTTTGTGGCCCAAAATGGGCAGCACTTCCCCTTGTCTTGGTGAGAATCGGCAAAAAACAGCAAGCAAAAGCTTGCTGGAAATGCTGAAAAATGTACAAAACAACTCAAAAAATTTATGTTAGTGAAAACAGAATTTTTTACTATAAAAATCTAAATGTATAATACGATTTTAGGCCTATTTCAAAACTGAAAAACAACCACAAATCCTCAAAGAATGATAGAAGTTAGAACAGAAAGTTAATGGAGGAATCCCTTGGTTGAACAAACAATTTCCCAAATCTTAAAATTGTTTCTCCAAACCCTTAGTGACCTCCAAATAAGTGAGATCTTGCTACAAAACAATAAGGAGGTGAGCACATGAAATGGAAATTGCAAAATACTTTCCAATACCATACAAATAACTCACTAAGTCTACAACAATACTACCATAAAGTTAACCAAGTAAAATATTTTGCTTGGGATCTCCTAGATTAGATTTGAAAGCAAGAAAACCCACAAGAAAAATATGGTAGCAATATCACCTCAAACAAAGACCAAGCGAAGCATCAAGAAGACTACCAATGCACCATGAAATTCCCTCCAAAGCTTTTATTTATTCCAAAGAGTGCATGCAAATACTTGCAACAAGAAATTACAAGAAGAAATGAGGATGGAAGAGAGAAGAGTGGGATATGAGTGGGAGAGATTTGGGCATAGTAACAGTACTCTGAGAATTGGGGTGGAATGAGGGAGTGGTAAGCCTTTATTTATACTTGGGAAGGCAAAGCTACCCCTCTTGGATGCTTTCCAAGTGTCAACACCCAAGCAAAACTGAGCATCTCAAGGGGGTGCACTTTTAGGGTTTTGAGCATGAGTGGAGGGTGAGGGATGAGTGAGGGGGATGGGTAATACCATTTTAGCCCACCCAATCATCCAACTTAGATGCTAGGAGGGTGCACTTAATCTTAGGGGGTTTATTTCCCATTAAGTTGTGAGTTGGGTTAGGTTGCTCATCAAGGGGGGCACAACTCACTAGGGAGGAAGGTTGGTATGATGTGAATGCTAAGTGAGGGGGTGTAGAAAGGTTAGGAAAGGGGTTAGGATAGCTTAGGTATTGGTTTGGATAAGTTCTCCCACCTTTTCTCTAACCATTTAGCTCAAAATTACAAAAATTGACATTTTGACTATGTCAATACTAGCAATTAAATTGTTGTTTTGGACTGACTTAGACTCCTCATGGACAAACACCTAGCAAAACTTGTCCAAATCAGYTGAAACTTAGTCCAAGGGTGTAGAGGGTCTCATTCCATTTCTTTTGAGCACAAATACCCCTATCAAAAGCCGAAGGACCTAGTTTTACATTTTTTATCAAAAATTAATTAAAATTACCCATACTTAGGCAATTTTAATAAATAAATAAAAAACTATCTAGACTTGATGGAATTCCGCAAAACTTTAGGAGATGTCTTGCATGGTCATTTACAACATTCCTAGACAATAGCTACCAGAGGGCTAGACCATTAGAACGTCTTTCACCACTTTGGAGGAATTATTTGTGGGAGTGAAAAACTCAAGGGAAATTAATAAGGCTGGTTAGGCCAAATTAATAACCTGAGGGAAAAAAACACTCAGTGAAAGGGACTCCTCTAATGATGAAGTCCTAAGGCAACTGACCTAACTATGATCCATGCAGACCCATTACATTATAATCCCACGCAGGGGAGCGAAAATTCCATTTACAAAAACTCGTGTTGAAGCCAAAATTTCCTTGTAGAACCAGTAAGTCTTCAAACTAGTAGCACCATCAGGTACATATCTTCATGGTACATGGAGTTGACCACCTAGTTGAAATAGGTGGTCAACAACGTGCAAGAACTTCCTATCTTTAGCAGGTTTTGCTCTAGGCCTTGGATTCATATTTTGAGCGTACAATATTGGTCACTGAGACATCCAAAGTCTTTTGGATCTTTTCCAGGATGATGTGGCATAGTTTACTATTTTTAGCAGGTTGAACACCAAGGCTTGAATGTTATTTCTAATCGCATATATGAATCCCTTGCGGGAAGACAAGATCAATGAGTATAAAGTCAAGGGCATTCAGACAACTTTCTATTTTTAGCAGTGTCTATTTTTAGATGGTGACATGTGGCGGTGTTCTCCCCAGTGATCCTGGGTGATGTGAACAATTTCCTAAAATTTAGGAACTGGATTCTGTTTTTAGAAATGTCTATATTTAGCAGGTATATTCATCGTCCATGCAGTGCCAAGTGGCACCCTCAGAGATCGACATGTGGCAGAGCTACAGAGTGATGTGGCATCCACTTAGGCATGGGTCACATTTTCCCATGACATGAGCATTTAATAATTAATTAATTGAGCTAAAGGGGGGTGCATAACTGGGTCCCATTTATCGTATATTACTCCTCACACTCACCNCATCGTCCATGCAGTGCCAAGTGGCACCCTCAGAGATCGACATGTGGCAGAGCTACAAAGTGATGTGGCATCCACTTAGGCATGGGTCACATTTTCCCATGACATGAGCATTTAATAATTAATTAATTGAGCTAAAGGGGGGTGCATAACTGGGTCCCATTTATCGTATATTACTCCTCACACTCACCTCTCCACTTGCCATGCATCACTTCCACAAAATTCGCCCCCAGTTGAGTTTAAACCGTAAATTCCTAAAATTTAGGGCGAATTCGACTTGGCCATAACTCACCCTCTTCTTCAATCTCCCTAAGTGTGCCCTCTTCTCTCTCTCACATGTGGGCGCATTACTAAGTTAACTCTCACTCATCTCTTGCATGTCTGAGTTACTTGGACTCATAACTATTATTAGCCATTTCCATGCATACATGCACCCTATCTAACCCTTCTTCTCACACTTAACTTCATCATTCACTCACTTTCATCTCCTAGTGTGTTTTCCTAACCTTTAGGGCACATTCCTTCTCTCCATGCGCACTAAAACTCTCACAACTCACTCCCATGGCCTTGCATGTGCCACTTAAGACTTAGTCTTAAGCATGTTATTTCACTTGAGCGCCTTAATTAGCCACTCCACTCTAGCATGCGAGTTATTTTCACTTCTCCTCATCCACATCGCGCTCTCCTAAGTTCTAGTGCGTAATTCTCCTACCTTCATGCGCATTAACTCCATGCAAACTCTCACACACACTCATTCATCTCACTCTTCACATACCTCACTCTCTCATGCACTTAGACTCCAAATTTAACCACTCATGCGTCTTCTCCTTCTCCTTGAGATATGTGCTCCTTAAGCTATATATTGGATGATTCACAGAGGTTCTTGGTTGGTTCTTGCAGCAATAACATAGTCTCTCTCTCTCTCTCTCTCTCTCTCTCTCTCTCTCTCTCTCTAGTCTGGTGGTTTTTCTCTGAGCAAAGGAAGCATTGTACCAGTTGTAAGCTTTCCAAGTGTGGTGCAATCAACCCTCTTGTAAACTTGATCAATAAAGAAGTGTGTTTTGTTTTAGAACTTCTCTTCTTGGCGGTACTGTGGTAAAATTGTAATCTGATTTGTTATTTTCTAAACTGTTTATTGTGATTATTTCGATCTTTTGAACAATTTTTCTCTTCTTTTTCCAGTCTATCATCATTGTGCTAACCCTGCAGGTTCTTTCGAAGCGTTAAATATCACTTTTCCTCATCGTTTTGGGCTGCCTTTACACGTTGTCCAAAACGAACTGCTTGTTGTTTTGTAGGTTTTACACACAGAAATCAAACCTAAAGGCAGCAGCAAGGCGCTTCAGTGTGCCTAGGGACTCCTCCCAAAGGCTAGCAAACACTAACCCAAACGGAGAGGGGTTTGGCCAGTGACAATTTGGGGCCATTACTCCTTTAATTAGCCAGGTTTTCATCGCTGTCCTAACACAATTATCAGCTCAATTGGAGGGTGGAAATTTGTGCTAACAAGCCCCCACCAAGGTTCAAGTCCTACCAGAGGACATGCTTGTTCTTGTGCTTACAACTATGGATACGTGCCAGCGCAAGAAACAACGGTTGGGGCCAAGTGCAAGTCCTGGGTAACTTTGATGGAATAGATACTCCCCACTCACAACTGCTTAGCCGAACAGTGACTAAATTGAATGGTGCTAATGGATCCCCCATAGTGATAAATCTGAACATGTTAGCCTCATTGTGATAAAAGTAAGTTTGTTCAGAAAAAATGTCGAAATTGATATCAGAACATTTCCTTCCATTTTTATCCCAAAATCACTGCACTAAATCCAACATTTCAGACTACAGCTAAAATTTCTTCTCTAGAACCTCAATTCAGGATGTTTAAGCAATGCGTGGCCATTTTGCAATAGTGACAGGAGGTATGTCAATTCCAGACCATATTTTCAGCTCCAATATGATAACATCTAATCTGATAATTGATTGGGCATCAAAAATTAAAATTTTCATATCTAACAAACACTTGCCACATTCCTTCACCAAAACAATGTCCTAACATCTAGCAGCACTAAATTTAAAAACAGATGACTATTCATTCAACAGAGTTCATACATGTACAAAACATCCACAAAAAACTTCATAAAACGGTTAAATTAAATATCTACTTAGTCATTCAACTTACAGTTAACCCTTATAGGAGGTCAATCTCCATTCCTTTTCAAAAGACAACTGTTCCCAAATACTCTAGTAAGAAGAGTTAATATTCATCCCTTCCCACCATGAAAAAAAATCCAAAGTCTTGTATGCATAGCAATGTTGCAAACATCATGTTGGTGAATATATTTCCCACGGTCCAGAAAGAAACTTATCGGCAATATCAGGGAAAATATCGGCAAACTTTAAAAAATAAAAGAAATGTTCATTTTTTCCATTTTTTAAACATCTTAAAAAATAAAAGAAATGTTCATTTTTTCCATTTTTTAAACATCTTAAAAAATAAAATAAATGTTCATTTTTTCCATTTTTTAAACATCTAAAGCAACAACAACATCAAATAAACACTTTGCCACACATAGATGAAAAGAAAATTGATATATGAGATGTATAAGATCATTGTCAAGCGCTACATCACACATTGATGGTAGGAGACTCAAAATTACAACAAAAAATATAATAAATTAGACTCTTTGCTTAAGTGAATATATTCCCCAAGATGGACTCCATAACTCATGTACAAGAATTTTCTGGTGGTGAACAACATTTGAATTATCTTCTTGACACTTTGTTGATTTGAGTCATCATGCTATAACCAAAGAAAATTATGATTTTATCCTCCCCATTTGATTGTTATTGATTCAAGATGATATCCCAGTGGTTTTCAACTTCCAGGGGCTACTATCGGGGTGGCATTTTTTGCAACTCAAAGCCCATTTTGTGCAAATTCCATTGATGCCCCACAATATTAGTGAATCAATCTCCACTCTACAATAAATACACTAATGGAGATAACACTCAATTTCCCCTCCTCGTAAATTTCTCCTATGCTCTCTATTGACCACTTATTTCAACTAGGTGTCAACATCATGTACCATGAAGATATGTACCTTGTGGTACAACAAGTTTGAAGACTTATGGCTCGGCAGGGCAATTTTGCCCCCAAAACTTCTTTCTATGTACACGGAATGTTCGCTCCCCTATGTGGGATAATTTTGTAATATGTTAGCATGGGTCAGTTTTTATTTAGTTGCCTAGGACTTCATCATTAGGAAAGTCTTTTTATCGAGTGTTTTTTTTCCTCAGGTAATTAATCTTGCTTACCGACGATTTTTACCCTTGAGTTTTTCACTCAATAATCCTCCAAAGTGGTGAAAGGCATTCTAATGATCGAGACCATTGGGTTCCTAAGGTTTAGAAATGTTGTAAATGACCATGATAGACATTTCCTAGAGTCTTGCGGAATTCTGTTAGATTTTGATAGAATTTTTTAATAGTTAAAATTTCCCGTAAAATGGAAATTTTTAATTATTTTGGATGTAAAATGTAAAAATTTGGTCCTTGGGGATTTTGTATAGGGGTATGGATACTCAAATCAAATGGATTATGACCCCCTACACCCTTGGACCAAGTTTCATCTCATTTGGACAAGTTTTGCTAGGTCAATGTCCATGAAAAGTCTAAGTCAGTCAAAAATCAGCAAAATAATTGGCTAAATTAAAAATGTCAAATTTTGCCAAAAGTTGTAAAACATGAGAAAAGGGGGAAACTTTGTTTCCTAAGTCATTTCTATGTAACCGAGGGTCAAATAAATCAAACCCCCCCTTTCCTACCTCTCATTCAACTTAACTTTAGAGAGGGGGGTGAATTTGTCTCTTGTGGGTGTTGACCCCCTATTTTGACTAGGGGGTCAACGTCATATACCATGAAGATATGTGCCTAGTGGTACATCTAGTTTGAAGACGTTTGGCTCAACATGGCAATTTTTTCTCCCGGCATGTCTCTCTATGTACTCGGAATGTCTGCTCCCCTGCATGGGATAATATTGTAATATGCTAGCATGAGTCAATTTTTGTCTAGTTACCTAGGACTTTATCATTAGGGAAGTCCTTTCATCGAGTGTTTTTTATCCTTAGGTAATTAATCTTTCTTAACTACAATTTTAATTATCCTTGAGTTTTTCACTCACATAAATCCTTCAAAGTGGTGAAAGGTGTTCTAATGATCGAGCCCTATGGATGACTAAGGTTTGGAAGTGTTGTAAATGACCATACTAGACATCTCCTATAGGCTTTCGGAATTCCGTTAAGTTTTGATAGGATTTTTTAACTAATTAAAATTCCCGCAAACTAAGAATTTTTAATTATTTTTTATGTAAAATGTAAAAAAGTGGTCCTTGGCGGTTTTGTATAGGGGTATGAGTACTCAAATCAAATGGTTTATGAACCCCTACACCCTGGACCAAGTATCATCTCATTTGGAGAAGTTTTGCTTGGCCATTGTCCATGAGGAGTCCAAGTCGATAAAAAATCAGCATGTAATTGGCTAAATTAAAATAGCCAAATTTTGTAAAAGTGACTAAAGTCATGGGAGAGAGTGGGAAAATGATTCCTAATGTATTTCCTAAGTTGGGGAAATGATTTTTCACTTAGAATAACCCCCCTTGCTAAGCCAACAACCTCAAGTGGTCATTTCCTAAGAAGAGGGGCGCCCTCCTTGCTCATGAAAACATGGAAAATAAAAAATAATGCAAAAGCCCCCCCAAAACTTTGGCGGTACCCACCCCCCTTTGACCCTGAAATCATTTTTGATGAGTGGGAAAGGTGTTTTCCCCTTTCCCCACTCACCCCTCAAGCCTCACCCACCTCACTAACCCTAAAAGTGCATCCCCCTTGAAGAGACACTCCCCCCTTGGATGTATGACCCTTGGAGCTCATCCAAGTGGGGTCTCCCCTCTTCCTCATCTATAAAAGAAAGCCTCTCCTCCTCATTTCATCATCCATTCTTAGAGCAAGTCTATTATGCCAAAATTTCTCCCATTATTTTCCCTCTTTCTCTCATTTTCTCATTGTAAATCTTGCTACAAGTATTTGTAGCAACATTTTGTGGATAATAAAGGAAGCTTTGGAGGATCTATTGTGTGCATTGGGAGTCTTCTTGATGCTCTTCATGGTTTTTGTGAGGTGATATTGTGCATTTTACTTGTATTTTTTTTGCATTCACTAGTTTACCTGGAGACCCAAGCAAAGTATTTTGCTTGGGAATAATTAGTAGTAGTATTACTATTAGTTTTGTGGTAGTTTATTTCAAGTCAAACAAAGTATTTTCCATGTTTTTTAGATGCCCTCACCTCGTTGTGTCTTGTGTAGCAAGAAACATAGTTATTTGCAGGTCACTAGAGGATTGGAGGAGTAATTTTCAGAGTAGAAAACTCACTCATTCAATCAACCAAAGTTTCAATTATTTTCCTCTTCTTGTATCCACCATTTTATTCTCTTTCATAAGCATTCTTGGCTCTAGAATAGTCATTAAAAACTCACTTTTAATTCAAATTTCTCTATTTAAATTTATGTTTCATTGGGCTAATAGAAACTAACAAGATTCTTGGTGTTTGTAGCATTTTCTAGCAAACATAGTTTGTTGATTTTTATGCAGATTTTCAACAAATCAAGTGGAGTGCTACTTGTTTTGGGCCCCAAAACATTCAAAAAAGTTTCTTAAAGCTTGGGTGCCAAAATCTCCTTCATCTTCTTCTTCTAAAGTATTGTAAGCAACCCAAGAGAGTCTCTTGGGTTTGCCTTCTCTCAAGTAAATACAAAAATCTGATATTGTAATAATTTAGAAAATATTGCCCACACCTTGCAAAGAGATTGGCCTAAGCTATCCTTGCAAAATCATGAAGGATAGAGTTAGATTTATTTCCTTGCATTTCTTTATTTTACACCCACCTTGGCCAAAAGGGTAGGCTAGTCCTCCACTTGTACCATTGTTGTGGGGTTGCTCTTTAAATTTCCAAGTCATTTTAATTCTTTTATTACAGCCACCTTGGCCAAAACGGTAGGCTTGTCCTCCACTTGTACCATTGTTGTGGGGTTGTTTTTTGCTTTCAAAAGTCATTTAAATTCTTTCATTACACCCACCTTGGCCAAAATGGTAGGCTTGTCCTCCACCTATGCCATTGTTGCGGGGTTGCTTTTGCTTTCCAAGTCATTTAAATTATTGCAAAAGTAATCATATTTGTGCTTCACCTCTGCCCCGTATTCTCTCCCCTTGCCACGTAGTGAATATTGGGTAACTAAGAAAGGGAAAAGGATTGGAGTTTAGTTTAATTAGGCATCCAATTGTTATTGTTTCCACCACCAAAAAGGGTGACTTGGGAGGTGTTGCCGTCCTAATGCACACTTGCTAACGTGAGCTAAGTCCAACTCACTTAGTGTGCCCTCGGAGACACAATGTCTAAGTTCCAAGTCCACACTGTCACCTTGACTGGAACTTCTTCCTTCTAGGCTCACTCCTAGGGAAGCCAAGGGGGGTAGTCCCTAGTTACTAAGTTAAT
>JASDQU010200275.1:16439-27356 GCA_032191745.1 Picea mariana
TACCATCAATATACCATCACATGAAAGGAACGTTGCAAGATATTACACCATTAACCCATGAACCATTCACGTATAACTGCAAAAGTAAAGATGAGACGTGACAACTTGCGAGATGTTAAGCCGTGGGTGTAAGTGCCTTAAACCATAAAATAAATCGACTTAAGTGTGAAACATTCCATTCATAAACGTGAGATATAAGTGTGTAAATCTTGCTTGAAAGAGAAATGAGACATGGATGCTTAAAGAATAAACAAAGACGTGGGCTAAAATATGTAATTGCTCAACCATAAACCAAGATGTGAGCACTTAACCATGAACCATTTACATGTAAACCGAAAGTAAAGATGTAGCGTGAGCACTTTGCCAAATGTAAGACGTGGGTGTAAATGCCTTAAACCATAAACCGAAATTACTTGAGCATATAGATGCTTGAAGTATAAAACATTAACCCATAAACATAAGATGATTGATGTGAGGCGTGCTTGAAATGAAGTTTAAGAAGTGAATGCTTAAACCATGAAGTAAGACGTGAACTCAAATGAAGTAAGTGCTTAACCATTTATCCACATAATATGCTAAGCTTACGAAAATGAAAATGCTTTGAGAAATAGGAAACTTAGCAAAATAATGAGAAAACTTCTAAACCATATCCATATCATATGCCACTAAGAATAGAGAATTAGCCAAATAACTTGAGAAGAAACGAATTAAAGCACTAAGATTGCAACTAAGTTATCTAACTATTCATCATGAGGGCGTGAGCATATAAAATGAGATACTTAAAGCAAAGATAACTTGCAAATGATGATCACTAAAAGATATTCTAACTACTAAGCATCTAAACCATCAAATGTTGATTTCCCCTTAAGCCAAGGCGATTTTGGGGATGACTCCCCCAAGGTGCCGGCAATATAAACAATAGAAATAAGTTAGAGATTGATTTTCCTTAGGCCAAGGCAATTTTGGGGATGAATCCCCCAAGGTGCCGGAAGGTTGTATTAATACTACTGAGATATGACTGCACAGAAAAGCAGGGCATTCAGTCTTATGTCCTCGAAGATACAAGGACTAGACGGGCTCCTGGCCGACTGCTCAGGCAGAAACTATCTCAATGGTATTAATACTTAAAAACATAAAAAATGAAAGAATGATTTAGAAATGAAAAAAAACAATTCAAGCCAAGACGATTTTGGGGGGTTGGCTAGGCCAAGCACACTCCCAAGGTGTCGGCAATATATAATCTTACAAATATACAAGGAAAAATCAATGAAACAGCTTGAAATACACAAATATACACAAAGATAAGTTGGAAAATCGTTACCCAAATGAAGATATGCTTTGTTGAAGGCTTGTGGACGAATTTGGGCAGAGTTTCCCCTTGTTGCTGGTAAGTTTCTGCAAAAACCAGCAAGCTAAAGCTTGCTGGAAATGCTGAAAAACACAACAAAATGTTAGAGAAAATTTTCTACTTTTACACAGAAAATTTCCACATAAAAATCTGCAAAAAAAGATATATTATTGACCTATCTAAGAGTGTTAGAATGCTGAAAAATGTATGAAACGTGTGCAGAAAATGACAATGGACAATAAGAAGCTAGGAGTTTAAGAGAGGGTTAAGGGTAGGCTCCTCTTCGATGCTATCCCAATAACCTCTTGAAGTGACCTGCAAAACTCAAGCAAAATTGTGAAGCATGGAAGTAGATAGTTGTATTGAAATAAGATTAGAAATAAATACTTGCAATCCTAAGCTATCCAACAAGAACATAAACTAACAAGAATACTCTTCAATTAGTCTACCCTAGTAGAATACTCTACCAAAGATCTACTTGCTACAACACAACCAAACTAAATCAATACAAGTCACCTCATGTGAAGAAGAAACAAGAATACTCTTCAATCTCTTCCAAAATCCTCCAAAGCTTTTATTAATCCACAATAGGAGAGTCTTGGAGAAATACTTCTCCCAAAACTCTCAAGAGCAAAGAGTTGAGTGGCTTGGTGGCAAGAGCAAGAAGGTGGAATGAAATTTCAGCAGCATAACAATAGCTCAAAGAATGGTAAAGAAAATGAGTGAGGAGGGGAAAAAATCAAGGGAAGTCAGCCAGGCCCGAGAGCCCGGTTGACAACCTGAGGATAAAAAACCCTCGGTGAAAGGAACTTCCCTAATGGAAACATCCAAAGGTACCTGACCTAACTATGACTCATGCCGACTTATTACATTATTAACCCACGCAGGGGTGCGGAAATTTCGTTTACAAAAATTGTGCTGGGGCATCAAATGCCCAAGTAGAACCAATACTGTCTTCAACATATGTGCATCTGATGATGCAAACTTCATGGCACATGAGTTGACCCCTAGCTGAATAGGCGGTCAACAAGAGGCTACAAGGGGTGTAAGTCAGGGACGGATTCAAGGCACTAAGTGTCTTCCTTGCTTGAGCGCCCAAGCATTCTGGATTTGACCTGTGGAGCTAGAGAAATACCTTGCATGTCTTTCTTCTTAACCACCCAACAATTCCTTTTGGTTGAGGGGATAACGAATTGGGGAAGTCACATAGTCTAGGCTTGTATCTTATACATTTTAATCCCCTTAATCAAAGAGAGACTTAAAACTTATTAAAATTAACCAACACTACATTCACAACATTGCACTTCAAGTTTAGCTATTTACTTTCAAAGCAATCTTATTCTTTGTGTATTTCTACATTTCAAGCAATTTACTTTCCATGCGATTTTACTTTTCTTTTTCAAGCAAGTTTATTTTTCAAGCAACTTCCTTCATTGTGGATATTTACATGTATTAGAGATTCTTTATTTTGGCTTGTAATTACTCTCATGTTCATTTGGAAATAATTGTCTAAAGCTAATAGTCATTCCACTATCTAATTCATTGTGTAGATATTTCATGTATTATTCCATGTTGTAGATATTTATTTAATTGCTTATCTCAATAAGTAAATTGTGGGTATATTTTAGGCACTGGTCTATTTTATTGTATTGTAAAGAAAAGGATTACTTATCATTAAAAGAATTTCATTTGCATTATTTGCTTGTCATTGTGTTGGGTCTCCCTAATAAAAACCAAATTAACTCCTAGATCATTCAATAAAACTTAACTTAGTAAGGTAGGGTCTACCCCCCTTGGCTTCCGTAGGAGTGAACCTAGACAGAAGAGGTTTAGATCGAGGTGACAGTGGGTCTGGACTTAGGCTTGTGCCTCTAAGGACACACCAAGTGGGTTGGAGACTTCTCCACGTTAGTAGGTGTGTATAAGGACGGCATTAGTGGGGCCCACCATCTCCATTGGATTGGCCATTTGGTGATGGGGACCACATGGGTGTCCATTCCACACCTTGAGTGACTCCTTGGGGTATTAGAGAGAGGTTTAAACTTAGGATAAGGGGCTTCTTCCCCCATTTTTGAGTTTCCTCTTCTAATGGGAGTTCTCATCTCTCATGGTGCCACCCCCCTTTGAGTGAGCCTCCCTCTTTTGGGAGTGACACTTGTAATGCATGCAAGGGGGTCTCTCTTCTCTCCCTCCCTTAAAAGAGAGGCCCCTCTCCTCATTTTTACATCTAATTTCTTAGCAACTCCATGCTGCCCAATTTTCTCCCCAGTCTCTTTTTCTCTTCCCCCATTTTCTCTCTTGTAATATTGTTGTCATATTGCAGCCACCCATTTCAATAATAGAAGTGAAGCTTTAGAGGAACTCTTGGTGTCCTTGTGGTGTTCTCTTGGTGTTCTATTGGAATACTCTTGATGTTCTTGTTTGGTGTTCTTGTGAGGTAACATTTATGCATTTTATGTTTATCTAGCTCACATTGTTTTACTTGAAAAAATCCAAGAAAAATATTTTGCTAGGGATAAATCTATAGTAATATTGTTGTAGGTTTATGTGAGTGGTTTTTCTTTGAGTTCACAAAATATTTTGTGAACCATTTTGAAGGACTCACTTTCTTGCCTCATTGTGTTGCAAAGGTTTACTAGTTGCAAGTTACCAAAACTTGGAAGAGTGGACTCCAAAAGCTTCAATTCTATCCATTAATATTTCTGATATCATTTTCATCTCTCTTTTATACATTTTCTGCACTTATTTTTCATCTAGATCTTGCTTTCCAATCAATCTTTAAGTTCAAACTTTGTACATAGAATTTTTTGTTTTATATACTAACCAAAACTAACTCTTTCTAAGTGATTTTTAGCATTTTCCAACAAGCATATCTTGTTGTTTATACAGGTTTTCATCAGTCTAAGGAGAGGTGTTGCCCAATCTTGGTCACAAAAAGCTCAAGGAGTCATCCAAGTGTATTGGTGCAAGATCCCTTCACCTTTTTTCCCTTCTAAAGGATTGTAAGCAGCCCAAGAGAGTCTCTTGGACTTGCATTCTTTTCTATTTTCATTATTTGTAAATTGTAAAGTATTTTCTAGTTTTGTTTTTGCCCACATCTTGCATGTAAGAGGATTTTCCACCCTTGCAATACCGTGTTGGCTAGATTAGTTGCTTGATTTGTAAGTTTTAATTAAGTAATTGTCCCACTTCTCCCATAAAGAGAAGGTTGAGTGGTTCTTTAAATTATTTTGCCCACCTTGGCATAAAATCGGTAGGCTTTTTCTCCACATTGTGTCATAGTTGTGAGGCTTGTAAAGTTGTTTTATTTTTCCCACCTTTGTCCTTAAGGAAAAGTTGTGTGGCTAGCTTGCCTATTTCATTATTTCAAGCTATTTTAATTATTCATTTGTGCCCACACCTTGCATGTGAGTGCCTTTGCCATCCTTGCAATATCATGACAGCTAGTTAGAATTTATTTTCTTTGCAAAGTAATCAAACGTGTGCCCCACCTTTTGCCTCGTATTCCCTCCCCTTGCCACTTTGGTGATCTTGGGTAACAAGAAAGGGCAAAGGACTGCGTGGCTAGTTTAATTAGGCACCTAATTCTATTATTGTTAAAACCATTAAAAATGGGTGACTTGGGAGGCTAGAAGGGGTTGAAGCCAGGGACAGTTTCACGGCACTACGTTTCCTCCTTGTTGAGCGCCCAAGCATCTTCGATTTGACCTATGGAGCTAGGGGAGAACCTTGTTGTTCTTCTTATTGATCACCCAACACTTCCTCTTGTTTGAAGGGATAAGAATTTGGGGTAGTAACATAGTGTAGGCTTGCAACTTTCACACCTAATTGCCCCCTAATTCAAAGAGAGACATAAAGATCTGTTAAAAGTAACCTACATACATTGCAACACATTCACTTTACATTTCCTTGCAATTTCCTTTTTAGCAATTCATTTTCAAGTACTTTCATTCTTTCATTTTCAACAATTTATTTTTATGTGAATATTTACATTTCCTAAGCATTCTTTATTTTTTATTGCAAGTATTCTTCATTTCTTAGAGAATCAATGTTTGAGTATAAAATTATTATTTGATTCATTGTGTAAGTTATTCCATTTTTTATTTTAATTTAATTTGTATAAATATCTTTTACTTGTGCATAATTATATAAGTTGGACTTGGTAATCTTTGGGCACTGGTCTATTTATAGTTTTGTAAAGTAAAAGGTTTGTTTGTCATTGAAAGAGTTGCATCCTTGCATTGTTGTTTTCCATTGGGTTGGATCTCCCTAATCAACAAATCAATTAACTCCTAGAACATTAATAAAAACTTCGCATAGTTTGATAGGGTCTACCCCCCTTGGATTCCCTAGGAGTGAGCCTAGATGGAAGGAGTCTAGATTGAGGTGAGAGTGGGTCTAGACTTAGGTTTGTGCCTCCAAGGACACACCAAGTGGGTTGGAGACTTCTCCATGATTGTAGGTGTGTATTAGGACGGCAACATCTTTGGCGTCGTTGTCGGGGATAAGTCTCTTATCCTTGGTTAATTGACAAAATTTAATTAATTCTTTAAAAACTAAGTAATAAACTTTTCCCTTAATTTATCACAACTTGAGCTTTGTTATTTGACATTGCTTAATCTCCAAGTGGCGACTCCATTTAACCTATGGAGCTAGGGGAGAACCTTGTTGTTCTTCTTATTGAGCACCCAACACTTCCTCTTGTTTGAAGGGATAAGAATTTGGGGTAGTAACATAGTGTAGGCTTGCAACTTTCACACCTAATTGCCCCCTAATTCAAAGAGAGACATAAAGATCTGTTAAAAGTAACCTACATACATTGCAACACATTCACTTTAYATTTCCTTGCAATTTCCTTTTTAGCAATTCATTTTCAAGTACTTTCATTCTTTCATTTTCAACAAKTTATTTTTATGTGAATATTTACATTTCCTAAGCATTCTTTATTTTTTATTGCAAGTATTCTTCATTTCTTAGAGAATCAATGTTTGAGTATAAAATTATTATTTGATTCATTGTGTAAGTTATTCCATTTTTTATTTTAATTTAATTTGTATAAATATCTTTTACTTGTGCATAATTMTATAARTTGGACTTGGTAATCTTTRGGCACTGGTCTATTTATAGTTTTGTAAAGTAAAAGGTTTGTTTGTCATTGAAAGAGTTGCATCCTTGCATTGTTGTTTTCCATTGGGTTGGATCTCCCTAATCAACAAATCAATTAACTCCTAGAACATTAATAAAAACTTCGCATAGTTTGATAGGGTCTACCCCCCTTGGATTCCTTAGGAGTGAGCGTAGATGGAAGGAGTCTAGATTGAGGTGAGAGTGGGTCTAGACTTAGGTTTGTGCCTCCAAGGACACACCGAGTGGGTTGGAGACCTCTCCATGATTGTAGGTGTGTATTAGGACGGCAACATCTTTGGCGTCGTTGTCGGGGATAAGTCTCTTATCCTTGGTTAATTGACAAAATTTAATTAATTCTTTAAAAACTAAGTAATAAACTTTTCCCTTAATTTATCACAACTTGAGTTTTGTTATTTGACATTGCTTAGTCTCCAAGTGGCGACTCCATTTAATCATTCCTTGAGGTATCCTACCAGGAGAAACCCTTGATTCCCTTCCTGAACCTGAAAGGGTGTATAGGAGGAGAATAAACAGACTAGCTCCTCGTAGGCTCCTTGAATGTCTTCTCCTCTCTGATATAGATCTCTTGTTTGCACGTAATAATCCTACAACAACTATGGGCGATCCATTAAGCATATTATCCACCGAGTTGTACTAGCTGTATTTGAAGATGAGCCACCACAGACTGAGCAGATTGATGCTCTGAAGTCAGTGTTCACAGATTCAGCATGTCTATCAGACCACCTTTTTTCTGCATTTCCATCCCTCCAGGGCATTGTAATAAATGACTTGAGCATGAAAGTTGAAAAAAACTATTGGCCACCTAAGACCTGGGCACAAGCATGTACTCTATAGTGTTTTTTTTCACTTGTTAATTATTTATTGCTTGTCTTTTCAGGCGATTAATAATTTCTAAGTTTTTTCACTCAAAACTGACTCCAAAGTTGGAGTATGTGCTGGTGGTTAGGCCTTGGCATGGTATAACCAATGTCTAGTGTCTAAATGTATATGAGTTCAAGCTAGGTCATATCTATTGAGTCATATGGAAATTGCGCTAGGTCCCCATAGGTTTTTTTTAATGTTTTAGTCAAATAAAAAATTTCCCGTAAAACAAATATTTTGAATGTAAGAGTCAATAAAGGTGTAAAAATTGGCATCAGTCAATGTCAAATGTCATATTTGTGCTAGTTTTCTAAGGCAGAGCACCCCCTAAACCCTTATTCCCCTTTTGTCTAGGCAAAAAGTGATTTTAATCACTCAAAAATGTATTTTCTCTCAAAATAGACAAAAAGGGGACTTTAATTAAATTTCCTAAAAACTAGGAGAGTGCCCAAAAGTTAGCAAACATGTCGAAAACATGTTTTTCCTTGTCTGGAGTCTCGAGTACAGTTGGAAGAGGTCTCCTCTAGTGAGGGTGCATGGGTTTGTTGATGTGGCACATGGGTGGAGATCCCAATGAGCTAGTGTGCATCTCCCTTCATGGTTGGCGCATTCTCTAGTGAGGGCGCTAATCCCAATGCTACCACTCCACTCCCACTCACTTACCACCTCACTCCCACTCACCCTCACTCCACTCCACTACACCCACCTTCTACTCCACACTCACCCCACTTAGCTCATGTGCAACCCCACTTAGCACATGCACATCTCCTCTTCTCCCATGCGCCTTTACTTTGGAGTCTCCATCAGTTAGTGTATAAATCAATGTTGACCCTCCTCCATTGAGTCCAGTTGGAGCTTGGGCGACTTGATTACTTTGTATAATTTCTTGCTATTGAATCAAAGACTTTGGAGATCGACATTTGGTGTTTAGTCTCACATGTGTGGATGAATTGTTAGCTTATGAGGTAATATCATTTCAAGTTATTTAATTGTACTTGCATAGTGGCTATGGTAAGGATATTGTTATCCAATTATAATATATAGTTCTACTTGCTTGCTAGTCTATATATTTGTTTAATGCACTTGATGCTTATATTTTCATGCTTGGTTTTTGTTTAAACTAACGTGGAACAAAGTCTCTCTTGTAGGAAACATCATTGTTTGCAGGTACTTGTGAGGAATTTGGAGCGTGAAAGACCAACCTTTTCGAGATTTAAAGGAGCTCGGTTGCTCCCTATGCTTTCTCTTAAAGCATTTCAGAAAACTTCCCTCCCTCTTCTTCACACCAGCGAAGGACTCCATAGCCCAAGGGTTCTTGAGGCTCAAGCAAAAAGCTCCATAAAATCAAAAAAATTCTTCCTCTCTCTCTCTCTTTCTTGGATTGCATGGCTAACTAGATCAAATTTCAAGTTACTTCTACTATCTAGTTGTTTGCATGCAAGATCTAGATCTATTTCCAAGTTTATTGTTAAATCTAAGTCTAGTTCTAGTTTTTCTTAAACAATTTTATGTTTTTTTTCTTGTCAAACTTTAAAGTAGAAAGTTGTTGATTGTTTTTCCTTGATATCTAGTCAATTAAGTACTTTAATTTATGTTTTAGGACAGTGAACAGACACTACTCGAAAAAGGACTTAGTTAGCTTCTTTAAATCTATAAAAAAACCTAAAAAATTGTCTTTTATTGTCTATAAAAATTTTGTGAAAAGCCTTATAAAAATTCTTCTTTTTATTTTGTGTTTGCATGTCATTTTCTGCCAATACTAATAATTTTTCCTTGATGGTTTTTAGCAGGTCCTTCTTAGTACAAGGGAGATTTTGACCTTTTCGGGACCCAAGATTGAAGATCTTTCACTCCAAACTCGACACTTTGAAAACTAAGACTCAAGGAGTCTTTTTGTAATAGTTAGTTTAGTAATTGATCCAGTTCTATAAGGATCCAAATAAAAGGCTAAAAGAGAAAAGAAAAAAAGAGAGTCATCCTCTCAAAGTTGTAATAGACTTAATAAAAGTGGACCTTTGGTGCCCAGTTTCTTCATCCCCTTTAGGAGGATTGGTGGTGTTGTGTGCTTGTCTTTTTTATTGTCCTTGCAAGTTTTTATCGTCTTATTTTTACAAACACACAAGCATAAGGAAATCAATCTTACAAAGCACTCAATATTTCATGCACTTAAGCACACAAAAATAATTTCATTTTTTCATGCAAGTTAGCTTAGATTTTATTTTTTCCCTTAGTAATTAGAAAATATTTCAAAGCTTTCTACTTTTCAATTTCAGTTGCAATTTCAGGTTTTGTTTCTTTTCAAAGTTTGAAATAAACCTTCCCCGCAACTACTGGTGTATGCTTTGAACCCTTGCGAACCTAGCTTGATCCTGGGATTCATCAAAACCGGAGTTGTTAGTGCAGAGTAGTATAATTAGGGAAAACCTTAATAGTTGTTACCTTAATGCGTAGAAAAACGCCTAAGGGGAGTGTGTGAAGTCAAATGGGAACTTTGAGATCTAGGTTCTCCCCGTGTTGGACATCCGACACCCTTAGTGAACTTACTGGTGAAGCCCTGGGGCTTCGGTAGGTTCTCAGCAAGTTTTCAAACAAAGACGTAACCTCTAAAGAGGCCACACATCTCGCATTAATCTACTTTCAATAAACCCAAATAAAACACGCGATCAACAACTGCCCATGACACTTTTAAGGCACTGGCTCTATGGTTACATCTTTATGTGTATGAGCAGTATTTCATTTTCAAATGTGATTGTCTAACAAAATTATTAATCTTGCAGAAATCGTATCCTACTTTATTATGCATGCATCTTTATGATTGGACAAATGCTTTATATGAGTATCTTATCTAATGAATGATCAAAGTTGAATGTTTCATGTTTTATTTGCAATAAACTCCTAGAATAGTTCTTTTTGCTTAACATAGCTTAAGAGCTTTAGTATATTTCTTAGGGACTACCCCCCTTGGCTTCGCTAAGAGTTGGCCTAGATGGAGGAGTCAAGGATCAAGTGACAACACCTTGACTTGAGACTTGCCCCCAAGGACACACTAAGTGGATTGAAGATTTCTTCCATGATAGCCCAAGTGTGTACAAGGCGGCAACATTTGTGGCGCTGTTGGCGGGGATAAATATTTTTATTCCCAGAATTCAACCTTGTTTTCTTTTTTTCTTGTTTTACTTAGTTTTTTATGCTTGTATTTTAACAGAAATAGACTCGATCATCTGGCGACTCCACTAAATTCCAGTTTGACTAGGTATTCTACAAGAAGGAATTCAGAAGGCTTAGTTGACTTCATTACTGAACTTGAACAGGTTTATAGAAGGAGGTTAGCCAAAGCATCTTCTTGTAGAATCCTTAGCCATTTAGGATTCGAGTCCATTTCTGATATCCACTTGTTTTTTCCTACCACTTGTTTTTTCCTAGTGATAGTTTTATTTCAGAAATGGCAATTTATGATCCTTGTGATTTTTCTGCAATCAATAATTACCCTCATGCTATTCCCGAAAAGGCAATCGAAAAATTACCAAGTTTTCAAGGAAACAATGCAATAAATGCTAAAA
>JASDQU010200276.1:13726-25954 GCA_032191745.1 Picea mariana
ACTCAATAAACTGAGTCAATAGCACCCGTCTACATGAATAGTAACACATCATATCATCTGTCAATCACATCATAATCAAATATCATAGGTCTAACATAAAAAGGGTCTAGATCACTTGCGAGCAAGTGTCCTCAAAGAATAAGTGTCCTCAGTGCGCCAGAGCGGGATGTTACAACCTTTATATTTACTTGTTCCCTTTTGCATCTTTCTTACAAAATTTACCATTTCTTCATCTTCTTCTGAATCATCGTTGCAACTGCATTCTGACTTTGGACTTTTCTTGCTTGTTTTCTTTGTCTTCTTGGATTCTTTGAATGTTGCTTCCTTTGTAACCGGGTTCTCCTGTTTTGTTCTCATTTCATAAGCAATGAATATTCCATGTAGCTCATACATGCTTATTGAATCCAGATTTTTTCTTTCTTCTAGTGCTTTGATATTAGGATCAAATCTCATTGGAAGAGATCTTAGTAATTTTTGAACAATTATAGATTCATCAACTTCTCCCAATCCTATACTTGCATTCACTATTTCATCAACTCGTAAAAAATAAGATGCAATATTTTCATCTTCCTTCATATTTAGCTGCTCAAATTGACCTCTGTAAGTTTGAAGCTTTGCTTCCTTGATTTTGGCATCTCCTTCATACAAATTTTGAAGTTTTTCCCAAATCTCCTTTGCGGAGTTGTAATGCATAACTTTGACATATATTGAATCAACCAGACCGGTCAGAATGACATTTGTGGCTTGCATATTATTTTCTTAAAGTTGCTTTCCAACTTTATATGTTGAAGGAATGGTTGTTGCTTTGTATCCAACTACCTCTAATCGCCAAACATCAAATCCCCATTCTTGTACATATGTTTTCATCCTTCTCCTCAAGAATGCATAGTTTTGTCCATCAAACTGTGGTATTCCATTTTTATATATATTGTTTCTCTCCATGATCTACCTTCCAGTGGTTAATCTGATTCCTGAAGGAACCTGCTCTGATACCAATTATTGGATTACTGAGGGGGGGGAGGGGGTGGTGAATCAGTAATGAGAAATTATACCACTTATTAATCCTTTAAACCACAATGTATATTCCTTTAACTTATTCAATCATATTCATATGTTCATCATCAATATATTATTGTATCATAAACATTAACATTCATTAGTACATAATAAACAACAACAAGCACATCCACACAATGCAAAGTACACCAATATTTATGGGGAAACCCAATGCGGGAGAAAACGAAATAATTATTTTATTATATGTCAAGAATTACATTCAAGGAAGCACCAACTTCCAATTCTCCATATCCAACTAGAAGCAGGCTCCAACCCCCTAGTTTCTTGGGCTTCAACTTGAAGGAAGATCCAACTCCCTAGGTTCTCCAGGTATAACTGAAAGGTGGCTACAACCACCTAGTTCCCAGGTTTCAAACTGAAGGAAGCTCCAACTCCCTGATTCTCCAGTACCAACCAGAAGGCGGCTAAAAACCCATTTCCTTTCCCTGTCCTGTTTCCCTGAAATATAAAATGTCAAATAAATGATGAAACCACTGCCACACTGTCACTGTGAAATATACCATTGTAAACTTGTACCAATCTGTGCCAACAACCTGTACCAATAACCTGTAATCAACATGTACCAACATATACTGACCACCTGCACCAATAATATCCTCAATAGATCAAATCTGATATCATAGATCGCATACCCAATATCTCAAGAATATCACTCAAACCATGTGCATCTATGTCTCTTTAGTCATGTGCCATACATGTGCATACAATCATAATCATGTGTAATAAACCCTCACATGGAATAGACATCAAACCCTTACTGATATGCAACATCAAAGTAAACAAACAACTTCAACAACACATCACAACCAGAATCCCTCAACCATATATCAAAGAAATACAAGATCTGCCTCAATACTCAAGGATTTGTTATAACATCCCGTTCTACTGAGCACACTTCTGTTGACTTATTATTTGTGGACACTTGTGTTCAAGTGATCCGGTTATGGTACATTTTGATTTCATTTCGATTATGGGTTATATATGATGATGACGATGTATTGTGACTTATTTTTATTTGATGTATATGTATTGGGAGATGCTATTGACAGGTTTTCTTGAGTGTGTAGGACACATGACAGGTTATGGACATTGATAACATCAATGAACTTCTTTGGACTCTGGATTGAGTTAGGGATTGGATTGTATTTGTTTGAGTATTTCATTTTACGTACATGTGACATATTATTGATTACAATACGATTTATGTATATGTATTATTGACAATATCTTTATCAGTGGATGAATGCTTGACGATGCTTGCTAATTTGACTCAATAAAGAGTAAAAGGGCCATGTACATAAACCAAACATTCGAGGTAGAGGTGTGGAAGTGTTGATGTCACAACCTACTATCACTTCCGTCGTTATATGAATTGTAGGTTAATGATTACTTATTTCAATAGGTCCACGATGTCGTGAGGGCATACTAAGATAGTCACTCATGAATATTTATAAGGGGCGCACAATAAGCTAGAGTCCTTATTCCTTAGAATCCTTTAGTCTCTCACAAGGTCAATCGAGTGGAGTGTTGACTCCAAGGGTCAAAAAAACTTCCAAAACCATTCAAAGATGAGTGGTGCCCTTGGAGCACGGAGATGCGTCTTGAAGGGCACATCGTGTAATTAAAATTCAAGTCAATAAATCTATGTGTTCTATAAAACATTGAAATGATTAGACCTTATTAGAATAAATAATTAATTAAAATTATGAAATATAAAGTCTGACAAAAGTCTAAGCCTAAGTCTAAGTCTAAATTTAAATAAAATACTAAATGAACTATGACATAAGTTAAAATATTTGAGAATATAATCAAACTCTAGGAAAAAGGGGAATAAAATTTAAAGGATGGATAAAATGCACATGTGTGCATGAAATTTATAAAATGGATTTTAAAATAGAAGAATTAATAATATGAGAGAATAGGAGTACACATGGAATAGAATCTTGAGTCAACCTACCACTAGTCTAAGTAGAAGAAGACTCATAATCCTACTCTAACTAAGATCTAGTTAGGAGACACTCATTAAATGAAAATTTGGGGAACCAAGGGACAACTAAGAGAAAAAATAGGAACACATTGGGGAATGTGAGGGAAATTGAATTTTTAAATAAAATAAAAAATGGTAATTACTTGTGCAACTTGGGGAAAGAGTGAAAAGTGTGTGGGTGAATAATCCTACTTAAATTAATTAAAAATATAATTAATTGTGCATGAGGACATGTGTCATTGGGGATTTTTCTATAAAACAAATGTGGTAGAAGGGAAAATGAGGTCACTTATTCTTGGTAATGTTATGCTACCAAATTTTTGTGGACTGTGTTTTACTTGTGAGAGTTGGGATACCAAGCTTGTGCAAAGAGTGGAAGTTCTTCCTTGTGAGGTAAGCCTTGGAGCTATTGGTTGTTGGTTTATGGTGTGTGGCCCCTTTGCAGCTCGGGGATAAGGGGGAAAAAGAGTACCCCTAGCATTGGTTGGGAGGTACCGGTGAATTTTTTGTGATGAGCAAGTGGAAGTACAAAAGGAGTGCAAGTCTTTGAAGGACATATTCAAATCTCAGTCTTCATTGGTTCGAGTATTTTAAAATGAATTTTTATATTGTAAAATAGTAAATTTGTATTTTAGAACTTATGGAATAATTGTTGTTACAAAGTCGTATTGTATCTCTGGATCAAAACAAAAATTTATAACTTCATCGAAGAGTCAATGTGTTATTTGGCAATTGAATATGCTAGATTATTGCAATCTAGAAAAATTTAGAATTTATGGGGCACTATAAAATTTATGTGCCATTTTGGAATTCTTGAAATTATAGATTCGCTGCAAAGGTATTTTACAATCTGAAGTTTATAACTTATATGCTCGCTGTTTAATTTTGCAAATTTTAAATTAGAAGTTTGTATGGTCTCTGTATATCTTATTTCGTTTTGAAAAGTGCAATTTGTTGGGGCTTGCAATAGCACTACTTTGCAGCTCGAGACTTTTAATATATATATATATATATATATATATATATATATATATGATCATTGTCACTCATTTGCAAATCCAAATTTAGAATTTCCATTGGTCATGAAGTTTATTTGTTCATCCAGATTGTGTTAAAATCGTTGTGATTATAGTTGTTCTCTGGAAATGAATCTTGAAGAAAGATGCTAGATAAATATAGAGCGCTCGCTCAGCATGTGAGAGGTATCAAGATCGATACCCCGCATATCCATTTACTATGCCTATTTATTATACTTTGTCATTTAATATATTTGAATTTCAAATCAATCAAATGTACTCTTTTTGGTTTCTCTAAACTTATTTTTACAATTCGAAGTTTTTGAATTATTTGGTCACTGTAGATTTTAATTGCATTTCCTGAATGAACATTTATAAATTGTTAAATAATTAGTGCCTTTTGACAATTAGAATGAAGAATCTGAATCGAAATTGTGATGGTCGCTACTTAATTTAATTTGCAGCTATAGAAATTAAATTGTTTCTTTAGTGATGCTAAATTTAATTGTAGTTCTTGAAAATTAGAATTTTGTATAAGAATTATCAAGACATGTGCGAATCAAAGATCACTTTTAAAAAGATTGTATAGATTTTATCATTAATATTCATTTCAAAATCAAAAGTTGTTAGGATTGTTGTAAGCTTTAAATTGAAAACCTGAATGGAAATCTGTGTTGGTCGTTGCGTAACTAGTTGCAATACTGAATCTGAACTCAATGGTCCTATCAATTAAATTGTATTGTCAAAACTTAGAAATGCGTCGGGCCCCTGTGTAATTTAACTACAGATCCAAGAATAGGGGTGTCTAGTCTCTGCACGATTTATATCTAATTTGAAGTCAGAATTTCTCAGGGATGTTGAAAGCATTTATTGCAAGTTTCAGTGCTATGATTTGTAATGATTACCATACTTTTATTTAGATCGAATATCTAGAGTCTATAATGAATGTAGTGACACGGCGGTAATTTTATGCATTGCGCAACTGAGTTGTTATGGTCGCTACATAATTTATGTTTAAATTATACACCGATATTGTAGGGACGTGGTAACATTAAATTTCTTTCTAAGTTGAATTTTCTTATCTCATTATTATGATAGTGTATTCATACACTTCCACCAAGTGTAGAACCTCCACTTAAATGATTCAAATCAAGGTTTATCGGTGTTAATAAACTAGAAGTACGCTTAGAGTAAATAAAGAAATTAGATTTATGTATATGTTGAAGGCCAAGTCACATTGTGATAATTTTTTTTTTCTTTTTTTTATTTACAGAAACGATTATGGATTAAATTAAAAAACAGTGGTAACCACTGGCACAGATACATCAATGATTTCTTGCCTTGTCCATAGAAAAAAATTCAAAATGACACATAAGACTTCTATCTCCAATCCTATCAACCAGATCATCAAAGCTAGATCCATGACCAAAATTTGGGCAGAGACAAGTTGTCCAACAACCCCTCGCATGTTGCCACCTACCATATCGTACTCGCCTTGCATTTTATCCATCCACATAGAGTCCCTCGACTTATGTGGAGAGCACCTTCCTAATAAACCCAAGGTTCTAGGGGATATTAAAACATTGGGCATTTCAATTTATATAGAAGGTCCCTTTGCTCAAACGGGTAGCAACATTAGCTACTTTATCTGCTTCTCCATTTAGTTCCCAAAGAATGTGAAAGAATTTGATTTTGTGAAAAGAAGGGAGTAAATTCATGATTTTTCATATTAGGTGTCAGAGCCTCATGTTATGGGGGAGGGCATGGATGTTTAAATCCTGAATGATCACCCAGGAATCTCCAAAAATGAGAGCCTCTTTAAATTTCATATCCAAAAATTTATAGAGTCCTTGCCATAATGAAAGAGATTTAGTGATATTGTTAGTATCGTCTCGAAATCCCCAAGAGTAAATTCAGTTGTTTCATCAGGGATTAGAAGAACCCCTCCCCCTCCTGTCTCCCATGGATTCCCTTTAGAATCTCCATCAAAAAACAAAGTGTGTTGATTAAGCGCCTTCCTCCATATTGAAAAGATAAGTGGGTCCATAAATATTTCCCAATGATCTAACTGAGATGAGCTAGCAGAAACAGATCCAAGGGTCTTTGGGATTAGACTCAACATCCAATCTTCTTCATTAGGAGGGACTAAAGATTTATTCTCGGTAAGAGGAAAAGAGTGAAGACATTCTCCCAACAGAGCCTTAGCTCTTACTACCACCTGAGCAGGAGTGGATAATTTTTCTCTCAAGAGGCGAGCGTTTCGTTCCAACTAAAGCTTCCAGAAAATAAGTTTTAGAAGAGTCAGCCAACAAATTTTAATCATGTCGTTCTTGTGAAGGGTAAAGGGGAACAATTTATCCCAGTTTCTCAGGAGGATTGAGATTTCATCTGGGAGAGGTACTTGATTTGACCAAGGAAAGAGAGCTAAATTCCAGACCTCTTTTGCAAAGGGACAACTTAGCATAAGGTGATTTACGGATCCTTCCTATAAACAATAGAGAGGAAATCATGTAGGACCTTCCCAAACATTTTTTAAAGGTGATCTCCTGTAAGAATATTGTTGTGGGCCATATTACACATAAAAATTTCTACTTTTGGTAAAGTTTTGGATTTCCATATACCTTTCCAAAGAGCAGGGTTGGGAGGAACATTAGGAATTGCTTTAAACTGTTTATAACCCTGAGTTGTGGTGTAATTTCTAGAGTGAGCACCCCAACCTTGAGAGTCCTTCGTATCAGATGTGATAGGGGATTTAACTTGAAGAAAGGAGAGCAACAAGAGTTCTTGATTGTGTAAGTAGGTTGGACAGTTCAATATATTCCACTTTTTTCAGGTTCTAATTTCATCCTTATTCCAAATTGAGATACCCCATAACATGGTTAAACTTTGGGAGTGAAGCCATCGTTTAAGATTGGAGGTTCCCGACAAGGTGTCTAGAGGCGGATCCCGAAGAATAGAATCCTCCCAAATGAGAATGTTTTTCCCATTCCCAGGAATTCAAGTTAGATCAGACTTGAATAAGGAGAGAGATTTTTGGCATATTGTGAAAATTGGAGATCCCTTTGAAGCTTTTGGAGTTGTATCAAGACATTTTTTCCTTGCCCCTGAGAAGTATTTTTTCCAAAGAACTTGTTTACTCCAATTTAATTTTCTTGTGACCAAATTCCAGATAATTTTAGCACCAAGAGCTAGATTTTGAGTCTTGAGATATCGTACATGGATTCCCCCTTCTAAAAGTGGCTTAGTAATTACCCCCCAATTGACCAACGGAAGCTTGTTTTCATTATTTTTCCCACCTTTCCACAGAAAATGTCTAAGAAGAGTCTTGATCTTGGAGATGAATCCAACCGGTGCAAGTAAAATGGAGCTTTGGTAGATTGGAATACTGGAGAGAACCGATTTAATGAGAACTAGTTTCCCAGCCAGAATTAGCCAAGAAGCACCCCACGAGTTAATTCAAGTCTTTAATTTATCAATTAGAGGAAGCCAATGAACTGATTTTGGGGCAAATGTGAAAATGGGTATCCCTAAATATTTAAAATAATCCCACTGAGTTCTTCCTTCAATTTCTAGAATTCTTGAGATTTCCACCATTTCCCTTGGGGAGAAATTCCATCCAAAAATTTGGCTTTTTCTGTAATTAGTTTTGCTTCATGATGCCTCCTTGTAAATTTCTAACTCATGTTTGAATATTTTGGCTATAAGAATGTTATATCCTCCTAAGAGAAGTTTATCATCGAAAAATTGGGAAATATTTATTTCTTTAGCTCCTCTTGTCATTCTGAGACCCAATAAATATTTATGAAGATGACATTGTTATAGTTGAAAGCTAAGCACCGAGGCCTAGATAGCATATAGAAGAGGTGAAAGAGGAAAACCTTGTCTAAGCCCCTTAGACGCTTCAAATAAATCTGTAGCACGTTCATTGACCAACGGGGCTATCCAAGGGGATCCAATACAGGCTTTCACCCAATTGATAAATTCAAGGGCAAAGACAAATCAGAGCATTACCTGAAAAAGGAAATCGTGTCGAACTCTATCAAAAGCCTTAGCCAAATCTAATTTAACAATCATACCTTTTTCACGCCGAAGAATACTAGTGTGGATGGCTTCCTGGACTAAAATGATGTTATCGAGGATCTTCCTCCCTTTGATGAATCCACCTTGATTTTCTGGAATGATTGCTGGTAGGATTCCTTTGATTTGATTGGCTATTACTTTTGTAATGATTTTGTAACCAATATTGCAGAGCGAAATTAGTTGGAATTTTTCAAAGGAGGTGGCACCTTTCTCTTTAAGAATGAGGGCAAGGAAGGATGAGTTGGTGTTCCCTTCGATCTTATTGCAAGTCTGGGATTTCAGAACCATTCTATGAAGATATTTTTTAACTGTTTGCCAATAGGCTTTGAGGAATCTGGCTGTGAAACCATCGAGACCAGGCTCTTTGTCGGGTTCCATTTCGTTTAAATAATTTTCAATTTCTTTTCAGGTGACCAAAGCAGTGAGAAGTTGGTTGGAATTTCATTGAATTTTAGAAGGAACCAAATTTAAAATATGTTGGCAGTTTTCATTCTGGAGATGAGACTCCTTTGTATATATTTATTTGAAGTGGTTATGAGAAGCTTGTTTGATTCCTTCGAAGTCAGTGATGATTTGGTCTTGAAGATGGATTTCCTTTACAGAGTTAACTTATTTTTGAGCTTAAAATTGCTTATGAAAATAAGTGGTGTTCTTGTCACCTGCTTTTAACCAAAGGCTTATGGATTTTTCCCTCCAACAATCCTCTTCCAATTTGCATGCAAAGTGAAGGGTGTGCTAAAGAGTTGCTTCCTGTTCCAAATTGTCAGGAGTAATATGACCTTCTTCCATATTTAGTTGATGCCTTTCCAAATATTGTTGAGATACCAATCTCTAATTAAGAGGATATTTCACAGTTTTAACCCAATCTTTGAGAGCTCTTTTGAGCCTACGAATATTTTCTTCCCAGACAAATAAATGGGAAATAGAAATCGGATTCTTCCACACATTGAACACCAAATCTTGGAAACCTTCCTGTTGAATCCAAGAGGGGATAAATCGAAAGGGGATAGGTCCCAGATTTGTATCTTTGGAGAGTTCAAGAAGAATTGGTTTATGGTCAGAGGAATTGAAGGGGAGGATTTTAGAGACAACGTTAAGACCTAAAATTAGAAAAGAGTTTTGGACCAATAATCTGTCAAGGCAAGTAACTATATGACCCGGTTCGGTTCTTTTATTGGACCAAGTGAATTTTCGACAAGAAGGTTTGATATCATCCATATCCCATTCCAGAATGATATCTTCGACCCATTGATGGATTGGGTCTCTGATTATTGAGCCCCCCTTTTTTTCCCCGAGAGAGACTTTAAGATCCCCATCTAAAACAATATTTCCCAACTAATGGGAGCTGAGGGAATCCCTAATTATAAGGTCCCAACATTTTTTTTTTCGAGAGAAGAACATATGCATAAATGTTGAATAAACAAACCTGGTAACTTGAATCCTTGTGAAGAAGTTGGGTGAGGATCCAGTGAGTGCATGATTCATTGATAACTAAATCAAATTTAGAAGCGTCCCATAAGGTGCCTATTCGACCGGAGGCTCCTCTAGTACTGACAGCTACACTCGCTCCTTTTTTCCAAAATTTCTGACTAGCAAGGAGGAAGTCATGTTCCTCCATTTTGGTCTCTTGTATTAGTAGGATATTTGGATTTGAGGTGCAGATAAAATATTTCATAGCTTCTTCTTTAGTTCGGCTCCCTAATCCCCTACAATTCTAGGATACTACCTTCATTACTTACTTCTGGGGTTAGTAGAGGACCCCTTAGAGGGATTCCCTTGATGCCTATCACTTCTTGTGTTTTTTAAAATTTTGTCCGATGTTGGTTGAGATCCTTGAACCTTGTCCTTGTAGGTTGTTGTTTCCCTCCTTTTTTTATCTGTTTTCCGACCTCTGGTAACTTATTTTGGGGATGTTTGGGAAATTTCAAATTCATCCTCCTCTTCTTCCAAACTTTCAACTTTTTTTCCTACTTCCTGAGTTTCAGATATATCTCCTAAGTCTTGAAAAGGAGGAAGTTCATTTACATCCGGCCTTTTCCCTTCCAAATTGGTTTGGTGTTCAACAATGTTTTCATTAGGATCTGTTGCTTCAGCTTCTAGATCCCCAAGGCCAGAGAAACTATTTTCAATTTCAATCGGGGTTTTATGAGTCTCCTCGTTCTTACTTAAATTTTTCGAATTCAAGTTAGGGATTTTACCTTCCCTTTTTGAGGTTGATTTAGGATTTGGATTCGGGCACTTGGCTTGCTTCCACCCCTCACCTTAATCCTTTTCCTATTGAGTGTGAAAAATTTTGGACAGTTCTTTTGAAAATGCCCATATTGATGGCAACCTATGCACTTAAAAGGCAGATGTTCGTAATGCAACTTTTGAAAGTGTTTCCATTCCCCTACAATTAACTTGATGGCTTCAGGGAGACTGGATTCAAGGTATACTTCCACACAAATCTAGGCACAAGAATACTGGTCCTTGGGATCTGCCTTATCAATGTAACGTCCCAGTCTGTTTCCAATTGATTGAAGCGATTCCAGGTTCCAGAAATGAATCGACAGATTGGGTAAATGGACCCAGAATGGTACCACTTTAGGAACATCCATTGTTGAATCAAAGTCCAATATCCATCTATTTAGGTACAGGCCCTTCGGACCGATGAAGTACCGTATGTTTCTAAAGATCAAATTGCAGTCATCTTTGGAGATAAACTCGAATAAGAATAACCCTCTTCCAACTGCATAACATGTAACACTATTAGAGATCAGGGGCCTCCAATGTTTTTGAACCCAGTTATTAGTTGTTCTCGGGGAGGGCCAGAGACTTGTAAACTGACCAACCAAAGCTCGATCTGCTAGGGATACTACAATACACATAGGATGATCTAGAGGAAGGGAAATCATAGGGACGTCATCGATCTTTTTGACGAATTTAGGAAGGTATCCAGCAAAAGGATTCTTCCCTTGCACATTGATAAGGTGTCTGAAGGTTTTGACATCAGCAGCAGGGGGAGGCATTGGATCACCATCTCCATCTGAACTCATAGAGGACTGTGCGAGCTTGATCAAAGAACGGATCGAATGCTAACCCTTCATTTTTTTCATGCCTTCTGTTCTGAACCAAACCACCAATCAATCAACAAACATTGTCATAAATTGTTATGTAACAAGTTGGAGCTTAATGTATTCATTTAGCACCAAGACAACATCTCCTTGATTCGGGTGCTTGTTATACACGTTTAATTTAATGTAAAGTAAAAGTTGAAATGGATGGCATATAGTGGTATTCTTAATAATCAATAATATTTGATATCATTGTTTTTTGAATATCTTATTAAAGGATATAATTACTATGTGTTAGAAATAATAAACATGTGATGAAATGTGTATAAAGAATACATTTATAAATATCCTTGTTATATAATTTCTATTAAGAGAACCTTTTTATAGGTATGATAATGAACTTATTTCAATACACTTAGGATATGAATGAAAATAATTTAAAGATAATCTAGAGTGAATTCTCATTGGACCAATTAGTAATTCTTATTTAAAAGATACTTTAAAATTTAATAATCTTTGTTTAAAGAGACTATAGAAGGATAGTTTAGGTTCTTAGGAATGGAATAATAATATAAAATTAGCTATAATAAATTAATTAGTAAAGTAATTGTGCTTATTAATGTAGTTATCTTTGTTTTGGTTGACATTATTGTGGCATTGAGAAATTATTGATCTTAGATACTGATGACATTTAGGCAATGATTGTTGAATATTCGGAAATAAACCACCTACGCCTCTAATATTGTTTTAAGTTCGAGTTGTGGAAATCTAATAGTGGGTGCGGTGAATTTTGCTTGTAGTTTATGTTATGTCACCAATAGATCTTCAGACTCGGTATAATATGTTAAGTAGATTGTAATATATTAAATTGTTCGATTCTTGAGCAGGTAATTCAATTTTAATAAATTAACATTGAATTCTAGGATTGATTGTTATACTAGGATTGGATAAGGGAATTAGATATATTCTTGTTCCTCATAACAGTCGCCAGTCTTAAGACCTTGAATAGTCAAAA
>JASDQU010200277.1:0-19228 GCA_032191745.1 Picea mariana
AATTTAAAGTATTAAAATGCATAATAATAACTTGAATTTCAAAGATACCTTAGGTGACCCCTTTGGATGGTAAAGGGATGTTGATTATATCAAAAGGAGGTCAAAAAGGGTGGTACTGGCATATAGTTGGAGGTCAATGGTATGTAATATAGGCAAAGAACATGGTCAAAACCGGCGAGCAACATGAGGTGCTGACAAAAGCCCAGCTAGGGGTTTTTGGATGTTCTGAATCCATTGGAACTATTTTAAAGCCATTTGGAGACTTAGTTTGTAGGTTTTTCTACCTTGAAGTTTCAGGAGCTCCAGGGAGCTTAGGGCCACCATTGATGGAGGTCATGCTCAGATGATCCCAAGTCTATTTTATGTGACTGAATAGTCATTTTTGACTAATTGTTATGCTTTGAACACATTGGGACAGGTTTTAGAGGCATTTGAGGACTTTTACAGGTGTTTTTTCCACAATGAAGCTCTAGGAATCTCAAGGCCACCAGTAGCAGAGGTCATGCCCGGATGAGCCATGGTCCATTTTTCAGAGTTCTATTAGTCATTTTTGGGGTTTTTATGTATTCGGAACCCAATGGTATAGTCAGTAAATCCATTGGAGTTGAGAAGAAGATTGTAAAAGAACTTTTGACAAACTAATCCCAGAGAGCCTAGTCCATTGATGGAGGCTCAAGGAGATGTAGCCCAGTTGGGGGTGAACTCCTTTATCATGTTCTTATTGTTGTGAGTTGTTGGTTATATTTGCTGCATGTTATGTTGCTGTTTTATTTTTGTAAACACCATTTAACATTTTAAAGAACATCACACATAAACACATAAGAAAAGCCTTGACTTGACACATAAATCCTCTTGCACAACTAAGACATTGAACAATGTCCTGAAGTTTATTTTAATGGAGTAGAGGGTGCTTGCATAGCAAAACAAGTCAGCCCCCTATTTTCAGATCAGGTGGTATCATAGCATAGTTTTTCTCATGTGATTGCCATTGAAAACTAGAGATTTAGCTGTTGGTATTATTGTGCAAGTTTTGTGTTGAATTTTGATATCTTGCAAAGATGGAGGAAGCTTCAAACAGTAAGAGTTCTCATACATATTCATTACCCAAGTTCTTTGACAAAGATATGTTAGAGGAGTTTCTAACCATAAGAGATGTGGTGCAAGAGATGTGGGAAGATAGGAAGGAGAGCATTGTCCTTCAAGAGTAGTTGATGGCCATGAAGGAGGAGAAGCACTAGCTTCTTGAAAAGTTGCATGAGATGGAGACTCAAATCCATGAGGCAAAGGATACCCTTACCAAGTACATGCATGAACATGAGGTATGTAATGTTGGTTTTTTTTCAAATTTCTCTCAAGATGAATGCTTTGGTGTTTTTGAAAATCACACTAGAGGAATAGGGTCCAAGTTATTGTTAAAAATGGGCTATGAAAGTAGAGGGTTAGGAAAACATGCACAAGGCATTGTTGAGCCTATTGTTGTTGAGGAGAGGCCCAAGTATATGGGTCTTGGATATGAATAGAAAAATGGAGCAAATTCCAAAGTTGAGGAGACAAGGGAAACAATTCCAAGAACAACTTTTGTTGCAAGTTCAATCCCTCAAGCATGCAAAGTGTGTGTTCAAGATGAATGCAAATGTGTGAAATAAGAGAGTTGTAACAACCATGAGGATAGGAACATTTTTGTTGGTCTTCAAAAGGGAGCTAGTAACTCTTCAAATTCACCTCCTCAAGAAAGCGATAAAGGTGAATGTTCAAGGTATATTTCTGCCTATAATTCAGTTGCTTTTGATTATGTTAAGCATGGTAAATTTTCATGTAAAAATGGCAGAAAAAGTCTATGTACATATTTTGGTTTAGATAACCATCATGTTTCAAGATGTTGGAAAAGATTGACCACATTCAGGAAACTTTCCAAGCAAAGGCAACTTGAAAAGAGGATGCAAAAGATTTTCACTCACTGCCAGAAGAGGGGTCATCTCATTGACCAATGTTGGACATTGCATCCAGCCACTCATCCACAACACAAGAGGTAGATGGATAAAGAGACTGGAAAGAATGGAAGAGGAGATTCCATCATCGATGTGAGTCATGATGATTCACAAGAAGACAATTTTCAGCAGAATAAGTCACCATTGAAATGGCTTGGTAAGAAATGGTTAGATTTCTTGAACAAGTAAGGCTTGCATTTCTTTGTTTGTAGATGCAATTTTCAGCCTTATGTATGCTTTTCTGTTGAAAGTTTGACAAGTTGCAACACTTCATCATAACTTGTATGATGCAAGATTGCATGTGAATGTGATTCTTTTGAAGGCATTCTTGTTGTTGCACAACTTCGCTAGGAGGATGTAAAAGAGGGGTATGATACTCACTTGTAGCAACCATTTATCTTTTTCATTTTCAGCTCTTATGTACCCACATGTTTTTGGGTTTATGTACTTATGTTTGTACTTGAAGGAGAGTTGAAGAGTATGCACATGCATGTGATTTTGTATGTGTGTAAACAATGAACTTGGTGATAGTTCATTATGAGTGACTCATGAATGTAACATGGTTGTGTATCATGAATGTTGACTTTTGGAATGTTGATATGTTTCAAATGAGTCTCGATTTGTGTCGATGTTGTCTTGATGACTATGTTGTGTCGATCATGTTTTCTGACTTATGTTTTAGTTGATGGTGTTTGTCGGTTTGTAAGTTGATTTTGAGTACACCAAAATGCAGGAAAACACCATGTATTTTGATGAGGTACAAGATGCGACCGTTTGCTTGAAGAGCAAAAGGACTTTGTTGGCATCATTTTTAGTCTTGTATAAAGTTTGTTTTCAAGATTGATGGTTTTCTTGGTTTGTGACAAGATGTCACGGGAAAATTTTCGCAACCATTGTAGAGTGGATTGTGTTGACGCCAAAGAGTTCACAAGAGGGAATTTATTCTCAGTGGGAAGGTTGTCAGTCTTCCAAGAAAAAAGAGAACAGTGGGTCAGTAGTAGCCAGAGAACAATGGTTGAGGGACATAGCCAGTTGTAGTGCAAGGCATGTCAAGGTACCCAGGTGATTGCCAAAAAAAGACTTTTCAAGTAGAATCAGTTGATAGAACTTGGAAGAAGAAGAGTATTGAACCTCAGACAAATAATCATCAACTTTTGTGGGTCCAAAATCCTTTCAGTGGGAAGGTGTGATCAGAATCTGGACCAGGGGTAAAAATTTAGCCCAAAAATGAAAGTGTTCAGAATTGCCTCAAAATGAACAGGTGAGTAGCCCTCATCATTACGAACCCAACACACTTCGAACGGGGTCAAACAAACATCAGATGAGTGAGATATCACGATATGTTCGATTTTCCAAACAGGTAAAAAAAAAAGATGCTGACTGTACAGTCCGTACAGTTTGTACATGCTGATGTGGCAGGGTACGAATCACACGTGGCAGATGATGTGGAAAGTGCTGATGTGTCAGTGTTGAGTTGGTAGTTGGCAGACACATGGACGAATGAAATTAGGGCACGTGGCCTTTTATTGACCAATTGGGTGGTGCCACGTGGCACCGTGTTATTGTTTTGGTTTGTGTAAAATTTAATGGAGTCCATGGGATTCGAACCCTGGACCTCCACACACCATGCAAATTCTTGGCAAAGGCTACCAACCAGCGTGCCACACATTAGTCCTTGTTATATATATGTTTACATATATATTTAACATTGCACTATGGTATATTTTGGGTGCGTCCGGGCTGGGGCTTAGCCCCAGCTCCTGGTCGCACACACCTATCATGTGACCTCCACTAAATTATTTTGGCACACATTTCAAACGAGTCTTTACATCGCCCAACACTTGGTGCATCCACACGCAGCCACTTGTCACGCCCAAACTGAAAGCTTCTAATGGTGCCTTAATTTTCACTGGGACGTGGCCATATGGCCCCCCATGTGCCCAACACCTCCGTGGTTTGGGGGCTAGGTTCCATAACCATTCTAAAAATTTGTGCATTTTGCTGGCATGCACACATATTTTGGGTTTAGGCATGGGAAATTCCCAGAATCTAGGTTGCTCACACAGGAGGTGCGAATTGGCGAACCAGAGACAACAAGCTTTAAGGAGGAAAATGGCAGGAGGCCTAACTTCTTCATCTTTTGGCCAAATGAGGTGCCGAAAAATCCCAGCTAGGGGTTTTTGGATGTTCTGAATCAATTGGAACTATTTTAAATCTTCGAGACTTCTTTTGCAGGTTTTTCTACCTTGAAGTTTCAGGAGCTCCAGGGAGCTTAGCGCCACCATTGATGGAGGTCATGCTCAAATGAGCCCAAGTCTATTTTCTGTAACTAAATAGTCATTTTTGACTAATTGTTATGATCTGAACACATTGGGACAGGTTTCAGAGGCATTTGAGGAATTTTACAAGTGTTTTTTTTCACAAGGAAGCTCAGGGAAGCTCAAGGCCACTAGTAGAAGAGGTCATGCTCGGATGAGCCATGGTTCGTTTTCAGAGTTCTATTAGTCATTTTTGGGTTTTTAATGTATTATGAATCCAATGGTATAGTCAGTAAATCCATTGGAGTTGAGAAACACTTGTAAAAGAAATTTTGATAAACTAATCCCAGAGAGCCTAGTCCATTGATGGAGGATCAAAGAGATGTAGCCCAGTTGGGGGTGAACTCCTTTACCATGTTCTTATTGTTGTGAGTTGTTGGTTATATTTTTTGCATGTTATGTTGCTGTTTTATTTTTGTAAACACCATTTGACCTTTTAAATAACCTCACACATAAAAACATAATAAAAGCCTTGACTTGACACATAAATCCTCTTGCACAACTAAGACATTGAGCAAGGTCCTGAATTTTATTTTAATGGAGTAGAGGGTGCTTGCATAGAAAAAAAATTCAGCCCACTATTTTCAGATTAGGGAATCTAGAAGAAAGACACAAGCAGGAAGAAATACCATGGAGACAGAAATCATGGGTTCAATGGCTCAACAAGGGAGAGAAAAACACCAAATTCAAAGATGGATGACTCGCAAGGAAACACCCTGTTAACTCATTAGGAAATAACACACAAGATGACAGAATTCTACAAAGATCTCCTCTCAGAACCCAAGGTGGAACATACCTCAGCAATAGAGCGGGTGACCCAAAAAATCCCAACTATAATCACCCAGGAAAAAAATGAGGCTCTCATGACACCAATAACACAAGCAGAAGTGGATCAGGCTATTCAGGAGTTACCCACAGGAAAGGCTCCAGGCCAAGATGGTTTCACAATAGACTTCTTCCACTCCTGTTGGCCAATGTTAAGGGATGAAGTGTGGTAGCTAGTGGAGGAATCACACAACTCAGGAAAAGTTATTCCAACACTAAATGCCACTTCTCTCACCCTAATACCCAAAGAAGAAAGGGTCACAAATCCAAAGAACTTCAGATCAATAACACTCTGCAACATGATCTACAAAATCATCTCCAAGGTCATAGATCTAAGACTCAAGATAATACTCCCCTTCATCATCTCCAAGGAGAAATCATGATATGTCGAAGGAAGGAAAATCATGGACAACATCATACTTGTCCATGAAATCATTCACTCACTCAAAATCACCCGCACTCCAGGTATGCTTCTAAAACTTGACCTTTCAAAAGATTTTGACAAATTAAGATGGCAATACATGAAAGATCTCCTATCAACTCTCAACTTCAACAAGGATTGGATCTCTTGGATAATGAACCTCATTTCCTCAACCTTTTTCCCAATCCTCGTCAATGGAGTCCCCTCTCAACCCTTATCCCCCTCAAGAGGAATAAGGCAAGGAGACCCTCTCTCCCCTTTCCTTTTTGTCACAATGGCTGAAGGCCTAGGATGATATATCAAGGCTTCAATTCAAAATGGATCCCTCCAAGGCCTCCCTCTTCATGGGTTATAATCGGAAGCCTCCCACAGCCAATTTGTCGATGACACGCTATTATTGAACACCCCCACTGCACAAGAAGCCAATAAACTAAGCTCTATCCTATCTGATTTCAGCGAAGCCTCCAACACCACCTTTAATTTGGCCTAGTCATAGATTTTATTTTTCAATACTCCTAAAGCAATCCAACAACACCTTTCTCAACTTATGAATACCCCTGTATGCACCCTGCCCTTTTGATACCTGGGGCTTGCTCTTTCTAACTCAGCAGCCAAAAACATCTCCTGGGACTCTCTCCTACTCTCCATTACCAACCGTCTGAGCAACTGGACCTTTTGCTCCTTCAACCTTCCAACCAGAATCATTCTCTTAAAGTCATTCTTCCAAGCCATCCCTGCTTACCTCTTCTCAGACCTAGCTTCCTTCCAATCGGTCATAAAGAAAATAAGGAATCCGCAAAGAAACGTTCTTTTTCATGGACACAAAACGGACAAAAAATGGGCCCTAATCAGCTGGGACAAAGTTTGCAATCCCAAATCTTTAGGTGGTCTAGGCCTCCGGGACCTTGGAAAATTAAATAGCATCATGGGATAAATAATTTGGTGGAGATGGATCAAAACACTAGCATAGATTTGGGAAAAAATATGGAAATGAAAATATGCCCCAAACATGCATCAAAGCCATCTTATAAGAATGCATGAGAAAATTCAAGGCTCCAACATCTGGAATGCAGCCTAGAAAAATCGGCCACTCATATAGGAACATGCTTTCTAGGAAGTTCACAATGGCTAGAATGCCCTATTCTGGACAGATTCCTAGCAGCAAATGCCACCCCTACAACTGGAATAAAATCTACAATCCTATGTAAATCACATTCAATATCTTTCCACTGATCTCAAACTGGCAGATTTGTGGACAGAGACCCCCAACAATTCTCCCTGGCGAAACTGGAAATATACCGATCAGGAACTCCAAGTGGCTAGGGACTGTGACCTGCAGCACTGGAAACAAGCAAATTCCCAAAGATGAATCCAGAAAATCACAGACCAAGACATTCTCATATGGGGATACACACCTCATGGAAGCTTCACTCTCAAGGAGGGATACACTCTACAAGATAAAATCCATAATATTCAAAAAGACAACTTCTGGACAACAATATGGAAATCAAAACTTTGGCCCAAAATCTCTACATTCCTTTGGCTTCTAATTTAGAACAAGATCTTAACCTGGGACAATCTTCAAATATGAGGTTTCATTGGCCCCTCGATTTTCCATCTCTTCCATCTCGAAGAAGAAACCATGGAGCACCTCCTAAACAATTGCCCACTCAGTGAGATCATCTGGAAACTAACCACTCAACTCATGAGAAGAACCAAATGAGTTAAAAAAAACATCATAAGCACCATCATGGATTGGGGTTTTGGTTCCTTCAAAATTTCTATCCTGAACAGAACCTGGCAACCCTTACTAGGCTTCATAGTTTAGCAACTATGGAAAGAGAGGAACAGAAAAATATTTCATTCCCAATATTTTCCTCCTACCCTCCTTTGGAATACAATCCTCTTGCATCTCCAGGAAACTCTTCAACTACAATTGTGGACCAAGGAAGACTTCCCCACTGACCCAGGTGATCTCTCGCTCCTCAACTCTTGGGGCTTATCATTTGCACACTCCACCCCTCCTAAGCAGCCCCCCCAAATTCAATAGCCCTTAGTCCCTCTAAGTGGCTCCCCCCCTCGCTTGGCTTCCATAAAATAAACTTTGATGGTGCATCAAAGGGAAATCCAGGACACTGAAGCTATGGAGCAGTCATAAGAAACAACCTGGGCCAAATTCAAAGCCTCATTGCAGAAAATCTAGGATTCTACACCAACAATTCAGCATAAATTTTGGGTCTTTTTGGAGGAGTGAAAATGGCTCTAGATCAAAACCTCACTTGTCTAATCATTGAAGGAGACTCCAAAATCATAATAGAATTGGCAACAAAAATCCCGAATGGAAGAGATCTAGGGAAAATCACTCCCAGTTGGCATGTCCTTGGCCCTCTTTACAGCTTCCAGGCACTTCTTAGACCCTCTCTTACTCTAACCCCCTCACACATTCGACGAAGTGAAAACAAATTTGCGGATAGACTGGCCAATGCAGGGGTTGAATCCATGCAACAGATCATTCTCCATGATTTCAGGTGGTCCCAAAGCTCACCTCTTTGGCTCCAATGAAAGGAGCTTGCCCAGATGGATGGTCCTAACTCGAACGGGGTGTCACCTTTGATTACCTAGAAAATATTCCAAGTCATAAATGATCAGAAGATCAAGAGAGATGGTGACCATAAGCATTAAGGAATAATATCAAAAGCTGACAGATGATTTCGGGAACTCGAAAATTGGGAGTCTGAAGCACGGAGGGAGTTGTTTTCCAAAATTGAGAAGTCACAAAACATGAGAGAGAATATGGACCGTTCTGTTAGCACATAAACTTTTCAAGGTCTTTAGAGTCGTGTTTCCTGCCCAGGTTTGTAATTTGGTCTGTCTTTCCTCCCTGTGCAGACCTGACTGTAATTTTTTCTCTCGTCTTGTGGTTTTCCTTCTGTTTGTCTTCATCCAGTTGATCGACCTGTTTTCCTTGTCAGACCACCTGAAAGCCATCGACCATAAGCATTTCTTTTTTCCCTAGGGTCGATGCATTTATCCCTTTTCCTCTGGCACTGATCCTCTTATTCTCCCCGAGCCTCCAACTAGTCACCCAGGTAATTGTTCACAGGCCGCAATCATGACCAGCAAGTTCAACACTTGAGTTGGTTTGATGAAGATGCAAATCAAACGAGCGAGCAAGTTCAGTCTTCAACGAAGGCAAGTGAGCGTGGGAATCAGGAGTTTAAAATGTTGTAAAGATGTTCAGTAAGGATTCACGAAATAGTAAATCTGGACCATCCAATCATGAAGAGCTGAAGGTTGTTGATCTGACATCGACGAATTTCGAAGGACCGAGAATCGGGAGTTTGAGGTTCTTTTCATAAAGGGGCATCCATATCCCAAAGTCCCAAGACCCGAAATGTCGATGCGATCTGGGCCATCCAATCAAAGGATATGTGTGGCCCCCGATCTAAGGGATCACCATTTTGCGATTTAGAGGTTTGAGCATGAAGCACCTCGTGAAATCGCGAAACGTGAAATTATGATGTGCCTATGAGCTGGGCCCACGATCACAGCCCGAGGTCGTATTGAAAAGAAGGGCCATAGAGAAAGTAGGCATCGATCCAACGACAGGCACATGAAGCATTCGAGGAACCAATCGTGGCCATCATAATCAAGGAAGATCCCTCCGTTGATCTAGATTGACTATTTCGTGGATTCAGGCATCAGAAAAATGTGAATCGAGAGGAGTGAGAACTCCCAATATGCGAAGTCCCAAAATTCCATTTGTTTAAGCGCAAGGTCATAGCCCGCAGTCATGTAGGGTGATGAAAGGGGGCCACACAAAGACTCAAAGCACCCAAGTCGGCCACAGAGAAGGACTGCGTGGCCTCGAGCCACCAGAATTGACTCAAAGAAGTTGTGTGCTCACTTGGACATTCATGGGTTTCAAGCTGCACCCCGATCCCAATGAAGTTAGTTAATGGAAGCAGGGGGAGGTAGTTGAAATATCGTTTCACCTCGTGAATGGAAAGCATGGGAGCGCCGACCGTGGAGGCAGGCTGTCAGCCCAAGGTCTCTCTGTCAATGAAGATTTCTACAAAGCCCATACTGATCTGAGATCATGTCTAACAGAAGAATGTATGTGCAATCTGACAGGAGAAGAAGAAGACACAAAGCCTTGAATACAGTGACCAAAGCACTCTTCTGCAAGGGGTGAGTTGCTTTGAGTATATATACTCATTTTTTATATTTTGTAAAGGTCGATGGTAGAGCAAAGCTCCCGAAATGTAAAGTTTTAATAAAATCTCTGGTTATCTAGTTATGTATATGCATTTGAAACTTCTTGTTTAATGACAGTCATCTTTCTTACTTCCTCTTGTTTCCTTCTAACGTTGAAAGAGGTCATCGTTGAATGATTCACTTGAACTATTGTGACTGCAATATGATGAAAGTTTGATTACAATGTTGTTATAGTTCCTTTCAGTTTCTGTGAGATTTAAATTCAAGAAGTTCTTGTGTTTAAATTGTTCCTCCTTAGGTTGCCGAAAGTCTCGATGTTCTTGGCAGACCTATGCATTTTATCACTGAATTATTCCTCCTACTCACTCTTACTACAACTTACTGTCTGAAGTTAAACCAAGACCTCACCTGCTCATGCATATCAGTCCAGTTTTCTGAGTTAAAATGATATTTTCTTGAGACTGCACCCATTTGACCCTTTTTTAACCAATTTGTGACATAAACTCTGATGGGTATCAGGCTTACCTCTGACTCAATCCAGGGGTGAATTATGGTGCTAACACGTTGGAGCACAAGGAGATCTAGACTGTCGATCTAGTCCCTTTGATATAACGTGAGAAGATTCAGGAACTCGACAATTGGGAGTCTAAAGCATAGAGGGAGTTGTTCTTGAAAGTCATGAAGTCGCGATATGTGAAGTTGTGAAATGCAAGAGAGGATTTGGACCATTGGAGCACGAGGATATATGGATTGCTGATTAGGTCCCATTGATCTAACTTGAGAATATTTTGGGAACTCGACAATCGAGAGTCCAAAGCAAGGAGGGAGATGCTCCGTTGGAGAATGAGAGAGGATCTGGACCATTGGAGAATGAGGAGATCTGAACCGTTGATTTGGTCTCGAGGGACTCACAAGTTGAGGCATCGGAAGAAGGGGAACATTCAATCCTTTTTTATCTCGAAATGTGAAGTCCCGAAATAAGGAGAAGCAAAGCGTCGCAAAATGTGAACTCGTGATTTGACCGTGGTCATCGGATCACAGAAGACCATGGACCGTTGATTTGATGCAAGTTCGAGGGTTTGGGTTTCAGAAGAGAAGAGAAAGATAATCTTTCGACAACGCAATGCACGAAGTCACTAAGAAGATCTCAAGCATTGGCTACAGGCCTTCGAGAACCATTGATATGATCCAAAGGTTTCGGGGACTTGGACTTCGGGAAAATCATGAAGAGCAATGTAATTTTTGTAACCCACAGCTCTACCTTCAGTGGCAGGCATTTATGTATATGCAGATAGGTTGCAGGCCTTTTGTAAGCTTACAATTGGAAATAATATAAGCATCCACTTCACCTTTGGTAAGTTCCTATTCCTTTATCTAATGAACCAAAATAAGTAAGGGTTCATTCCCATATGGGCCCTTCAATGTGTATTTTAACGAGTCCAAAGAAAGAAAACTCGGTGGTTTTTAATATTTAGAGAGTCTGAAAAAAACTTAAAGAGGACTCCAGGGTTGTCATTTTTCGTAATTTTAGTCTCCAACATCCGAAAAAGAGTTGAAATATTACTCGAAAGAATCCATTTCGAACCTTTTAACGAGTGTGAAAGGAAGCAAGATCACTCGACAATCGTTTCATGTTTAGAGAGTCGAAAAAAAACTTAAAGGTGACTCCAGGGGGTTCCTTTTTCATATAAATTTTATGAGTCCAAGAAAGGGATAAAAGTATACTCGGTTACATTCTCATTTATTTGTGAGCGCAAGAAAGAACAAAGAATAAGCTCATTGATGTTACACGGTTATCGAAAAAACTTTGCTCAAATTCCTATAAAATCAAGTTGTTCTGGGAAAAATACATTATTAATTTCTCGAAAAATGAAGAAACCAAAAAATAGACTTTATAAAAAGGAAAAAATGACCAAATTGAACATATTAAATATCAAACTATGTCCAAAATTATTTTTTACCTTTGTTTTTACTATTCTCCTCTGGTCTTTGGATTTTTACCTTTTTTGGATCGTTTTTTGAGCATTGATTGCGGGGGCTATAAGCGACCATTTTCATAACTGTATAGATCAGGTTGGTTGTTTCATTGTCCTCATCCTTTTTCATGCCTTAATATTGCATTTTATCCTTTAGTTTAAATGTTCTAGGCTCCTTGGAAATCCCATGAGCGTCAAGCTGGATCGACGCTCCCTCAAGGCATTGAGGGGAGCGTCGATTATGATTTAAATTCCATGGTGTGTGCGTTGAGGGAATGCTAGTGCTCCGTTATCGTTTTTGAGGGAGCGCTAGGAGCATAACTTAATTTTTTTTTGGTTTTTAGGCTAAAAAGAGGCAATTTCTTTCATTGAGGGTTTAGCTAATTAGGATTAATTGGTGTATTTGTAGGTTTCATCCATAGCTACCCATGATTGAGTGGAAAGATTGTGAGCACGAGTTCGATGACATTTTCACTCTTCAAGACCATCAAGCGAGGGCGACCTTATGCAATTGCGGCCTGCTCAAGTATTTCAAACTTCAAAACATGAGAAAAGAAGTGTTATTGCTTGAATACTTGATTGGTCTATGGGATGGGGCTGAGAAAGCGCTCCAAATAGGGCCACATATGCTTGATATTGAGATGGATGATGTATACTTTTTGATGGGGCTCTTGAGGAGAGGGGAACCCATACTCTTTTCTGGACACTAGGCTACTCCGTGACCGACCGAGGCATATGTTATCGGATATTGCATAACAGGGTCATGATTGGTGGGAGGAAGGATTGTGATAAAATACGTGAGGGATCTATCACTTCGATCCATCCTATTTTCCATCACCAAGTTGGCGGGGATCACTAATGCTCATATTTCTTAAAAGTCCCAAATTTCTTACGCCATTCAATGTTTGGAACCAAGACTATTCAACTAGAGTGCAGGGTTCCTGAGGAATGTTAAAGAGAAGATATCTAAATGCAGAACTAGGATGTAAAAATAGTTTAGATATGGTTCTTTCCTGGTTTTGTTTTTCCTAGAGCGGATTCCCCAGATGCAGGCAGAGGTTGCAATGATAGCATGTCTTGTGATCAAGCCTCATATGGAGAGGTAAGCCAGTATTTCCCCTAGGTTGTAGAATGATCCCTTAGCTTTCAGATTCACTTCCGACTTCTTCGCATGGTGGAGGAGGAAGTTAGTGGTGATTGAGGACTTCCCCTATGTTGGGGTAGATTTCAGAGATAGTTTTGATTTGGTACTTCCCGAGGGAATACAATGGGATGCATCAGGTATGAAAGATCATAACCTTGAAATAATATTTTTGTTTTGTTTTTATATGTTTTTGGTTGTACAACGAGGGACCTAAACCATTTTGTTTTCATCATGCAAACATAGGTGTGTCATGTCCAACAGAGATTCCAGCATTGGGGCATTGCGGGGATTCATAGGCGACAACTGGGCATGAAGTCATAGCAGGAAGACTTTGGGAGGTGGAGAGAAACCTTCAGGGCTTGACGATGGGTGTTCCTCCCTTAAGGAGGTGAGATGTGCCTTTACATATTCAGTGACATACAGTTGGGGTCTTCGAAGGACTCAATCATTTGCTATGACAGGTGGCATGAGAAGTACTGTGCTATGCAGAGCACAACGTGATACATGAGGATGATTAGAGTCCTCAACCATTTTGTAGTATTTATTATGATACTATGGGCATGAAGGCCCGTGTTTTTCCTTGTCATGTAATTTTGTATGATTTATTCCAAAAAACGTTTACTATCACACACACACACATATATATATATATATATATATATATATATATATATATATATATACGAGTTTTGCAGTGCCTACCTATGTTGTATTTTTTGTTTTGTGTGATGTTTTTGTATATATGATTTATATTTAAAATGTTTATCTATGCACAATATACCAATACAAAGTGTAATTCTCTAACGAATCCACGATCATGTTGAGTTCTCTCGATATGTGTCTGTACTCAAGAAATTCAAAATCTCTTTTGAGCCGCTGAACCCTCAGCTGGAGACATAGTAAAGTTGAGTTGTGAACAACATACTCATGATTTAGTTGACAAACCACGAGTTGGGATTCGAGGTTGATAATTAATTGATATATACCTAGAGAGGAGGCTTCGGTTAAGATTCTGATGATGGCATGATACTCGACAATGTTATTGGTTGCAGATCCGAGGAAAATCCCTCCCAAAATCACTAACTTGCCAAAGTGGTAGATGAACCAAGATGCAGAATGGATGTTCTGGGTATGTCAACTAGCGCCATCTGTAAACCCGAAATAGATGGGAAATGATGATGTCATATGCACATTCAATCACAAAGAAAAGTATAAGTAGCTGAGACAAAACTTGTGCACACAAAATAAAATACACACCAAGTCAAAAGTATATAATACAGTAATGTACAAAGCACACATGCGAGATATTCTATGCATAATACTACTTGAGGTAAATCCCATTTCGGGGCTCACTGAGATATATTCCATCATAGTCTACTAACTCGTAGGCGCCTCTATGTAACACACATTTTACGATGTATGGCATGTGCCACATGGGTTATAACTTTCCTACCCCCAATTTGTCATGATCTTGATCATAGACGAGGACTAGATCTCCTTCTGCGAAAGTGCGAGGTTGGATGAACTTATCATATAGATTTTTCATGTGTTTTTGATACGTCTCATTGACGAGAGAAACATCGTGACAGGTTTCATCCAACTTAGTCAGATATATGAATCATTCCTCTTTAGCATAAGTGTTAGGTAGGATTTCTATGGTGAGTTTCAATGAAGGAATCTCACATTCGATTGGTAATACTGCTTCTATCCCATATACCAACTAGAAGGGTGTAAATCTAGTTGCGGTTTTAACTGACGTTCGATAAGCCTAGAGTGTGGAGAAGAGTTACACATTCCAAGAGGTTTTGTTCTCTCCCACCATGTGTTGAAGCATGGTCTTCCAGACTTTGTTGATGGCTTCAACTTGTCCATTTCCCTTAGGATAGTAGGGGGATGAGTTGTCATGGAGAAAACCTAACTTGGTGCGTAATTCACCCATCAACTGCTTCTGGAAATGGGATCCATGATCAATTACAATAGCTTGTGTCAAAATGAATCGAGTGATGATGTGATTGAACAAAAAATTGTTGTAGTGTGACCATCATTAATAAATGTAAGCATAGCCTTAGCCCATTTAGTGAAATAATCGACGACAACGATGATATAACCATGCCCCCCGGTTGAAGTAGGCTTACATTGCATAAAATCGATGCCCCATTTTGCAAAAGGGTCGCTGAAAAAAATGGGATGGAGTAGAGTTGGGTGGGTACGTGCTTTCCTCTAAAAGATATGACAAGGTGGGAATTTTTTAACGGCCTCAATGCAATCTTTGAATATGGAAGGAAAAAAATAATCGGCATGTAGAATGTTTTGGGTTGTAGCCTTCCTAGAAATATGACCTCCACAAGCTCCAAGGTGACATTCATTTAGTACTTGTTCAACCTATTCGTGGGTTAAGAAACATTGGAGGACAATATCAATGCCATGAAGGTACAATGTGTCACCAATGATAATGTAGCTCTTTGAGTGGTGTCTAATGCAACATCATTCATCATGTGAAATGCTAGGCTGAAAGCGTTGGATTTGGAGATAGAGAAGAATATATCTATACCATGGATCAGGAATACTAATGAGGAATATGGATTCACCAGGAAGATAATCATTGGGCTCAATATCCTCATCATTATAGAGAAGATTGTAAATTAATTCCACAAAAACCAACGATTTTTGAGCCTTGGATTTGGAAAACTCAAGATCGAATTCTTGGAGGATGACGATCCATTTCAAATATTTTCCCTCAAGTACTTGATGATTCAAGATGTGGTACATGGGGTTCGAGTTTGTGATGACCATGGTAGTGTGTAACATAATGTAATGGAGAAATATATGGATGACAATAACTGCTTCTAAAGCCAACTTTTCGACATGTGAATACAGGAGTTCGGGACCTGATAGAATTTTACCCAAATAGTAAATCACATGCTCGGTATTATCATCATCCTCTTGTTCTAACACCATAGAAATACTGGAAGTAGAGGAAATCAAATAAAGGATATAATATTTCACATAATTCGGTGGATGCAAAATAGGTGTGTTCATTAAGGCATGCTTAAGAGCATAAAATGAGTGTTGAGCAGTGGCATCCCATATGAAAGGGGCATCTTTCTGTAATAATCTCATGAATCCTTTAGTGATTTTGGCGTAATTTCAAATGAAACGATGAAGATAGTTTTCCTTCCCTTGCAAACTTTGCAGTTGAGTGAGGTTGTTGAGAGGAGGTAAAGCTAGAATGTATTTGAATTTTAAGGGATCCACCCTAATCCCGTCTTTGGAGACTATGAATCCTAGGAGTCTCCCTGATTCAACAATGAAGATGCATTTATGGGGGTTCAAACGTATGTTGTAAAACCGACATCGAAGTAATATGGATCGTAGGTGACCAATGTGGTCTCGTCGATGAGACGAGTGAGCGGGTAAGTCATCGAGGTAAGGTTCAACAATATCTTTGATATAGTAGAATGCATATGACATGGCCTGCTGAAAAGTAGCTCCAGTATTTTTAAGGCTAAAAGGTAATTTCCAATAAGAGAAAGTCCCCCAAGGGAAGATGAAGTTTTTTTTATGTTGATCAGCCGGTAAAATGTCGATCTGGTTATATCCAGAAAAGCCATCCATAAAAGATAAAATGACACTTTCGGTGCAATTGTCGATAATTTGGTCAATAAAGGGTGTAGGGTAATTGTGTTTGGGACAAGACTTATTAACATCCCGATAATTGACATAAACATGAATGGTCCTCTGTTTCTTGGCAATGGGAACGATGTTGGAAACCCATTCGGTTAGAGGGACAAGATAAATAAAACCAGATTTCAAAAGTTTTTCTACTTCTGCCTTGATTGCTGCGGTTTTCTTAGGATGGACCGGGTGAAGTTTTTGTCTCACATGTTTAACTCCTAGGTAAGTTTTGATTTCATGCACAATGATCGATGGATCGATCACTGGAATTTATTTGTAACTCCAGGCGAAGATGTCGTAAACTTATTTGAACAATGTGGTATAAGTGTCAACTTCTTCAAATGAACAATTTGCACCTAGTTTTATGTTTTCCACAATACCTTATTTAATGGATATGTCGACAGTGATCGTGGAAGAGATGTTTCCCAAATTCCCCTCGGAGATGGTATCCTGAGTGAGTATCGAATATTGGGGGGAGTCAACAATATCGCTAGGAAAGATAGATGAAATATCTTTCTCTATGTCATTCAAACTGAGAAGAAAGGACAAACGATGGTGGTTGTCATCCCATGGTGCCTCTTCAATACCAATCATTTCCATAATAGATTCATCTGATGGAAAAATCTATAGGATTTAATCGAAAGTAGAGGATAGGGAATACAACCAGGATGCTAACAAATAAGTCATAGATGCTGGTATATGTTTGTAGTCCAGTGAAGGAGAGGCAGACCGTATGGCATCGTATTCAGCCTCTACAGGACTAAGCAGCATGGTGTCACCTAGTGTATTGAATTCTAAAGGACTAGGCACGATCCAACGATCAGATGATTCGAAAGATTGATGTGCCATAGTCGAAATCATATTAACCATTGCGATATGTTGTGTAGTGGGAGGAAGAGGTATAGGGAAGGTACCCATGAGCGAAGAGTCTTTCAAGAGACCTACCCCAACAATTTCATAAGTGATTTTTGAGTCTCCCAAAAAAGGAATGTTGTTTGTTGTTTGAGTGCGAGCGTCGGGGGTACAGTAATCTAACTGATCGATGGTCACAATTTTACCTTGTTGAGGGAATTGGATACATCAAAAAACTGATGAATCGTTGAAAGTCATAGCATAGAACCAACTTATTCCTAGCAACAAGTTATAATCGAGGGGAGCATTGACTACTTCAACATCTACAGAAACAATTTTTCCTCCCAATGGAACGACTAAGGATTGTAATAATCCATGAGGTCAGAAACCTATTCCATTGAATGCGCATAGCATGGTGGGGGATTGCTTAAGACCAGGCGATTTAAGTCCTTTCCAGTAATCCAAGGACATGACACATGTGGATGCCCCATATTCCATGATCGTGCGATGAATATGTTGATTATGGACAACGACATCGATATGAAAATCCAGTTGGTGAGAGAGTCTTGATTTAAAATTATCCAGGTTAAATGTGATATTATTAAATGACTTGAGACCTATAGCTCTGATGGATACCAATATTCTCCTACGTTGGCTAGGGAAGTTTTGTATAACCTCGATATTTGGCATAACGTAAGGTGCTTGGGCCAAGTCTTCAAATATGTTGTAGTTTTAAGTAGCACGCGAGTTAGGATTAAAGGTTGACTTTTGAATTGTGCTCTTGGGAGGGTGTAGAATAGAATCAAAGTTGGGTTTCTCAATCTGGAGTGGCCCAGATGGAGGGGTAACTATTGGACACACTGACCACACTACGACGGGGGGGTGAATCAGTGTAGGGATCCTTTTAAACTTCCCTTCACAAAACTCCTTAGTTATAAATCACCATTTATTCATCAATTATTACTGTCATTTATAAATAGTTAAATGTGAACATATACACAACTCAACACCAACTGAGAGGAGGATTCAATCCTCAACAGATACCAATCTTTCAATAGGTACATGACCTATCAGTAGTGAAACACGCGTATGTACGCTCCCTACCAATAGTACAACTCACGTATGTACGTGCCCTGGCTGTACTACAACCTGCATATGCCTTTTGAACAATTAGGGGTTTCTCTCCTTAATAAACATAGATCCTATGCAGCCTTCAGTCATATCCACTTCCATCTTTCACTATCCAATCTAAACCATAACCAATCACAACACATCTATGCTTTCCAACAACTTACTCATGCTCCTCAACCATACAATATGAATGATACTTAATCATGTATAAGAAACCAGTATACTATGGAAATCATATCGGTACTGAGCCATACGAGTGCTTCTCACTCTATCAATCAACCAACATAACCATATCACAACAGTCATACCAAGAATTCCTTAATCATTCACCATACAATAAGCAAGAGTATCTATCAAGACAACTATGTAACCATACCAGAATTTCGATGGCAGATTTGAGCCCATAGAATGCAGATATGGAATCTACTTTAGCCTTCAAGAGCCTAGCACCAATCCACACTCAAGTCTTCATGACTTCCACAAACTGTATGCGCCCTTACTTCCTTAAGCCAGTGTCTATACGTGCTCTGTCTTACTGTTTCCTGCGTATGTATGCGCTTTGGCCCACTACTGCTCGCATACTCCTTCAAAAACTAGGGTTTCTGAACTTATGAAACTTTTGCCATCATGATCTCAGACTTACAGAAATTTTGATGTGTCCATGATATCCTCCAGTCAAT
>JASDQU010200279.1:2245-12294 GCA_032191745.1 Picea mariana
TCTTCTGCAACTGTAACAAAGGGTTAATCCTCTCTTTCTTTTAAATGATCCCTAGCCTTTCCTGTACTACACACTAGGATCATGGTAGCTAACCTACAAAAAATTCTTTCTAGGATCCTACATAAACTTATTAGGCCAAATATCCTTTTTATGCATAGGTATAACATATTTTCCATTATTCTTATCAGATCTACTCATATCAAATCTTCTTTCATCTATTAATACCCTATTTTTCAATCTAGGACAAAATCTATCAAACATACCTAGATCCATGCTTTAGAAACAAAAATTCCTCTTATCTTACTTCTACAGAGCACAAAGCTTTCAAATCTAGAAATTTTCAATATTCTGACCTTTATCAAAGCACAGAGATTTCAAACCTTACCTATTTTAATCAAGAATTCTCATTTTTATCTTTCTTAGGGCATAAAGCTTCATGATCTTACCTCTTTTCTTCAGATCGGACTTATTTTCCTTAGCACAGAGATTGCATAATTTCAGATCAGATATTTGCACGGAGCTTCTTCTTCCTTAGTTCCCAACAATCATAGTTTCAGGTCCTTGCAATAGAACCATTTTTTGGCATAGGGGCAGACCCAGGGTTCAATGCTACAATAGTGCACCAACAAAACCCTAACTACCGGCCCTTTTGACAACACCTGCGAAGCAGATGAAGTCTCACCCAAGGTAGAGGTAGGGGTGGTTGCAGGACTCAGGTGTCTGCAACCTTAGCTGGGACATAGATTTGTGATTATAAAACTTAATAGATCACTTAACACCATTATTTCATCATTATCTAACCAATATCTACCCCGCAAAGAAAACAGAGCATCAAAACATTCACTCTGACCTAATGTATATAAGCACTTAGCAAAGGAATTATATCAGATCTAGCAGATTCAAGCACTAAGCAAGTTCATAGATGTCAGATCTAGCATCCAGATTCATCATAAGAACAAAGAATAAATAGATGTATATATCTATATCAAAGTACTTAGCACATAACACATAAACACATCAGAACATCACACAGAGCATAATAACACAATATCTACGTGGTTCAACCCCACCCTGGGGCTACGCCCACCAACGCTTCTTCTTTATTAGCTTCAATCACTCATATACATGAACAAAGCCAAAAACCCTTACAATGCATAAGACATGAGATCTGCGCTGCTTGTTAGATCCTCCTTCCTTGAGTTACAGCACAAAGATTTCCACAATCTCTTACAATGACTTGCACTTGGCTCTGCAAGTCTCACACGGTATCCATGAATCCTTACACTTCTTGATCACATAGATCCCACTCTTAGCACTTAGCCAACTTGCACAACAATTGCACACTATTCAACTAGTTATTACATTGCTTAGCCTTCTATTTATACATACAAAATAGGCCTAAACATGGGTAAACCCATGGGTCGACATCCCATTCCTGTTACATATTCCCAAATCCCAAGAAGGGGCCGAGATCCCACGATCTCTGCTTCGTCTTGCACTCCGTCTTTGATAGGTTGTCGGAATCCCAAAATAGGTCAACATGACTAAGAATCTTCCAAAACTTGGTCAAGGGCCCCATTTAGGGGTCTTGTTTTATCCACGTTTGGACCCCATTTCCTGATGGGTGGGGGGAATTCCCTTGCACATTTTGAGCCAAGGGGGTCCAAAGGGGGCAGAAACACTTTTTGGAGCCTCGGCCTAGTGGGGGTTCAGGGGCAACACCCCCAAAGAGATTTTTTTTGGAAATTTTCCTTGTAAAATATTATGATTTCATAATTAGTCTAGACCATTCATTATAAGGTCAGAGATTTGACAGTAGAAGTTATGTTAGGGTTTTTTCCCTAGAAGGAAACCCTCTTTTATGAGGAATTATATTGAAGTTGTGTGAGAGTGAGAGCGCATATTATATTCTGAGAGAGGATACTATGAGAGAAAGAAGAGGAAGTTACAACGAGTGTTTTGTAGGTTGTATCCCTTCATTTTCTAGATAATAGAAAATTAAGGACCTGGAAATTTCTCTAGTGGACATAAACCACACTGGGTGAACCACACATATCTATGTCTGTATTGTATTGCGTATCTACTTTATTTTATTTCCTTGTCTATTTTTATTTTATTGTTATGCGATCATGTTTTTCTAACACTAAAATCCTCTTAATCCCTTTGAGTTAAACCAATATTTCCCTAAGAAAATTTATTCAATTATAACCACTACTTTCTCCTTCTCTTCCTTCTTTTATTTCTTCCCCTTTCTCTTTAGTTTCTTCCATTATCATTAATTTATCTTCCATAAAATGAGACACATTTTATTAGCCTTATTTTAGATTGTTTATTATGTTATTCTCTCTCAACAAAATTTGTTAAAGGAAATCTTGTGCTCTATTGAATTCATTACTTCTATTTTCCCTATTCATTAAGGTGAAGATATCAATCAAGATTCCATCCAAATTCTTCAAATTCTTCATTATTCTAAAATCCCTTTACCCAACCTCCCTAAAGATGAATTTATAACACTTGAATACTTAATGATGACACCTATGGGAATTCCTCTCTTAAATCATTTTGTGRCCATCTTAATATCTTATCTTCACACATCCAATGTACTATGGAAATTGAACAAGACAATTCCCTTCTTTTTTTAGATGTTCTTGTAWATCATTAACATAATGGTTCCCTCTCCCATCACGTTTTTATAAAAAAGACTCATATTGACAGATATTTCCATGCCCATTCCCAACACCACCCTGCTAAAAAATATATGGCCCTTAAAACTCTTAGTTCTATATCTATTTGAATCTTTGCCCCTCAATAACTAAATAAACAATGAACCCACCTCACTATAGCTATTAAAGAAAATTTATATCCTCTTTCTCAACCAATTAATATTTACAAGCTATCCTCTATCCTAAACCCAAGAACAATCGATACTTTTCTCCTTCCCAAGTCCAAATTTATCTCCCTTACATTCATGGCATCATTGATCCATTATTCAAAATATTGGGTAAACATAATACAAAGTTTCTCTTTAAACCTCACAAAAGCCTCAAACAATTAATTAGAACCATTAAAGACAAAGCTAACCCATTATTCTCTCAAGGCTTCTATCATTTTCCTTTCTCTTGTGGAAACAAATATATTGATCAAACTAGTCGATTAGTTAAAAAACATTTTAAGTAACATATTGTTGATACCTTTGATAAATACATTTCAAAATAAGTGATTATTGAACACTCTTATAACACTAAGCATTTAATTCTCTTCAACCAAACCGAAATCTTATCTTCTACCCCTCATTACTCTTGTTGCATTATCAGAGATGCCTTAAAATTGATAGACATATAGAGAAGTTTAATAGTGAAAATGACTATAAACTGAGTGTTGGAAGCAGGCCAAAGCGGAAAGAAATGTGATTTCGGGAAAGAAGGCATGAACGAGAGAAGTGACAACTGGAAGGAAGAGCAGCACACACACATGCATGGAATACCTAATGACGTTGGGGTTAGGGTTTTTGCAACACATTGTAATGGTTGAAGAGACAAAAACATATAAATATAGATACCTAGGTCTCATAGAATCGAAGACACAAGGGAGATAATAATAAGAGGGGAAAAAGAGAGAAATGTGAAGAGATGAATGTGAGGAAGCTGATGCAATGTAATATTTTGCTGTATGACCTAATTTTGTAAGATGTTGAGCTAGGGAGGACTAAGGAGGGTAGATATTGATGGTTAGATCGCAAGTTGAGGAGCTTGGTGCGATCTATTCTGCCTCATAATAGATCTCAACCTAACTCAGAAGAGTTATAAATAACGCAACGCTATAGTTTCAGAATAGATATAATAAAAGAGATAAGATCCAGATCTTTGTGGACATAGCCCAAGGGGGGTGAACCATGGTAAAACTTGTGTTATGTGATTGAATGCATGTGTTTCTTTATTCTTTAGTAGTTGTTTATATGATAAATGAATGAGTTGTTATATTTCCTACTTAATCATAACTGACAGTGTATTGCGATAATAAGTTAAAACAAAAGTCTCAGCATATAGTTCTCATATTCCCCACTCAATCCTAGGCTGCAAACACATGAGTATTGTATCCACCCATTAAGACTATATCGGGTGTGACGATGCAGTGTACCCGGAGCACTACGTTGCCTTCTGGTTTACCAGGGGGGGCGATAGTTTTAGAGGCTTTGTTGGAAACCTGAATAGACATGAACCCTGGGTCACTCAATTTGAAGATACAAACTCAAACATTATATTAATAAACAACAAATTGTTCCATTGTCATTAGTAGGAAAAAATAGAGGCTTGAGTAGATGAGATATGTTGAAGATCTGTTAAAAGATACGTAATATTTGCGGGAAGCGAATCAAGAGAATATTAAAGAAGAGAATAAAGTGATGCAGACACCCCTGCCTCAGTAGGTTCTACATGACCTACCGGTCTTAGGATCATTCTAAACCTTTCCTTGAGTCAGATTGACTCTTCGATTTTCCCCACAGGGAATATCTCACACACACAAGGGTGTATCCATAGTTCCTTATGAGTTATGCATGCGTGATCAAACATAGGGCACTAACTCTACACACCTGATCAACAAATATGTTTGGGACTTTTTCGAAAAGGAAATTTTGGATTTCCTGACTTCACGAATCCTAATGTATGTTCCCTTGAATCTTTAACCTCTGAAACCTAAAATGTCAACAAAGGTTGAATTCTCCAATGTGATGAGTACCCACCACCTGTTTCCCACTAATTTTGTATTTTTGGGAATTTCAAGCGAACAACCAACAGTTGTTTCTCTTCACCTATGATTCCCCTAATTCTAAAATCTTTCCTTAATTGAGATCGACGGTTGTGAACCTCCCTCAATCCAATGACTTACATTCTTTCAGGATTTTTGTCGACCTGAGAATCCATGACACTTGACCCAGATATGACCTTTAGCCAAGCCAAGAGATTCTTTTCTCATTTTGAATGACAGAGGACAGGAGGAATGCTTGCATCATGATTCCCCGAATCGTGAAAAGCCGAAAACGCTTTGACGTTAAGTACGTGTTCATAGAGTGGTGGTCATGTGGATGGAGGCTAAGGAAGGACCTAGAGTAGTTAATCCCTTTTCAACGTTTCAACAACCAGGAGTTGGAGGTACAAGGAGCCTAGGAGAGCTCGTATGCAGGAGTCCCAAAACCCTGAAACGCGAAAGGTATATTGGTTCAGAACAGAGAAGAGCACTGAAAGCTGAGTGCGTGCATAGGTTTTCTCAAAGCCTGTGCCAGGTAATTAAAGGGACCCGTGGATTCATTCAAGGGGTTCCAACAGGAGTCCAAAGAGCCATTTCGTCTCAAAAGAAGATCGATACAGAGACCAGGAGGTCGCTGAACCCTACTAAGGTAGGGGGGTGTTGTGTCAGTTGTGATATCAGAGGTTGATTTTGTCTGTATATTGTAGGTAGAGGGAGCCAGAGGAAAATGAAGACAGAGTGTCAAAGCTCTGTGATGATTGTTGCAAGGTGCACAATAGTCAATAGATATTCAGGAGGACTATAGGAAAGGCTAGAAGCACTCACAATTGCAGAGTGACAACAACAAGTTTACCAAGAGGGCAGACAGGAACAGGAAGATGGCTATTGAAGGCCATGGACGCAGCGGAAAGAAAAACCACTAGCAACAGAGAAAAGATGAAATGGATAAAGAACTCGCTGAGGTGAGGGCGAGGATAGAAGATCTTGCACTGCAGGTGTAGTAGAACGCAAAGACACATTGGGTGTATGAATGGCCTCTGAGGAGGAAAGAAAAGTTACCAGTCAAGAAATTGTTGGCCAAAGGAAAACGAAGGTTGTTAATAGGATGGCTGAGGCATGGTGAACGCCTCATAGGTGAGCAGGAAATGGTTCACATATGTGAGCTAGAAGCTGGGAGAAATCTTAGTAATGATGAGGAGGAAAGATCACTGGAAGATCTTGTGAATTGCTAGGAAGGTAGTGAAGAAATTTCAGGTTGCAATAAGAAGAGGACACAGGATGATCTCAAGGTCTGCCATGAGTGCAGAACAAAAAATTTAGGTTGTCAGGAGGGCAATGAGATGAGATCATTGGAGGATCTCATAGACTGCCAGGAGGGTAGAGAGGAAATCCCATATTGCCAGGTGGGCAAGGGAGAGCAGATGAGAGCGTCTGAAAGTCTCATGAACTCAAGGATGAGTTTGGGTCAGTGAGAGGAGCTGATAGAGAAGGATCAGACACACTTTCTGATCATTGGAGGAATTGAGATATTCCTGCCACTTAGCCTAGTTGAGGCGAGAGCTTGTGTTTCAGAGGCAGCAATAACGGAAGGGAAACCAATTGTGACTGTCAAAGACATGGAGTAGATGTCAGAAGTTTCCAAAGGAGAAGAAGAGGATCACATAGTTGACATACTCACTCCTTGGTAGAAGGAGCTATAAATGTTAGAGGATTGGCTGAACAATCCAGAACCAGTAGATGACTGCCAAGAGCAGACAATCATGTAGATGTTAGTAGAGGAGAATTCTGAGGAATTGCTCAAAAATTTCATCCAGGGAGATGAACAGTTGATGATGACTGTAATGTCAAGGCATGCAATAGCAGATGAAGGAAAATTCTAGTTTAAGGAGCAGCTGGAGGAAGCTAGAATTCAACTAGCACAAGGAGAAATGGAAGAAGCAAGTCTGTTAGAGAAGGTGACTGAACAGCAGGTCAGTCAAGAAGATAAGACTGCAAATCTGAATTTTGCAGTAGGGTGGCAATTTGAGGCCACAAAGGAAGAAGATGGCATGGGAGATCTAGTTGATCTACCCATTTGCAGGGAAGAAGTGTAGTGGAGCAGGCTGCAAAAGGAGAGCCAACCCAGGGAGTAGCTAGATGAGATAATTGAGAAAATTAGAAGGCTGATGATCAGATCAGCAGAAGCGGTCAACAAAGTGAAGCTGAGAAGAGGAGAACCTGCCATAGTAGCAGGACAACAGAAGCAACAGCAGCAGCGAAGTGATGGAGCGGATGGACAGCTCCAAAGAACTTTTTGGTATCCAGGTGGATTTCAACAGTGATGTTGGGAAGCTCATGAGCAGGAGCTCATGAATTTCTCACAGCAGAGGAGTATGATGTAGGAGCATCACTCCAAGACATCTATGCACCATCCAGCCAACACATCAAAGCGCACATTCAATGGAAGGACAGAGGCCCAGACCTCTCGTTTTTTCAAAATTTGAAAATTGTATTAAATGTTGTAAGGTTGGTAGAGCCAAAAGCCATGCATGTGCTTAGGATTTGGATAAATTTTTCCTTAAATGGTTGTAAGGCTGAGATATAGATCTGATTCGGACTAGATAGCCATTCAATGTAATTGAATGTAATTTAATGAGAGTTGGTGAGATGGAGGGAAGAGCTCAAGGAGCCCCTCTTTGTAAAAATATCTTCTTTGAATCTAGATTTAGTTTGGTGAGAGTAGAATAGAGAATAGGCTAGAGAGGAGAGGAAGTCGTGACTTTGTTACAGTCTGAGCTCACATTGTAAAGAGGCATTTTCATATTAATACAATCATACTAGTTTTTACTGCATGTTATTCTGGGTAATTGAATGAATGTCTTTATGTGCTTATGATATGTTGTAGATGTATGTTTGTACACATTTGCAGGTTACAGAAAAAAATTGTTGTCTGTTGGGTTCTTTGATTCCAGGTCTGGTTCTCTGTGGCTTCATGCAAGAGGTTTCATGAAAGAACACTGTGGGTTTTGTAAGCTAGTGCATAGAGTGCACTTCTGAATTCTGAGAAATTTAGGCAGAGATGTGCCAGGAGGGCACACCAGAGGAAATCTTGGACTCAAAGGAAAACCCCCCAGGATCGTTGAACATCCTGAAGGAGAGACTGTGTAGAGGATAGCACAGAGAAGGAAGATAGAATGTTTGAGGTTCTGTAAAGCTCTGCCAAGAGGGCATCAAGTGAGTGCAAGGAGTGCATAGTAAGAACTATGTTTCGAGTTCAGGGAAGACAGACCTACTACAGGTTCTGTAGAGCTCTGCCAAAAGGGCATTGGGTGAGTGCATAGAACACACCGAGAAGAACTCTCCTTTGAGTTCTGAGGAAAGGGAAGTGCTAAGTTTGAAGAAAACTAGAGTTACTAGACACTCTGTGGGCTCTGCAAGATGTGCATTGAGCAAAGGAATGCCAAGAGGGCGTGAAGCATTTATTTTCAAGAAATAATTTGGATCTGAGATTGAGGAAATCTCAGCAGCACAAGGAGTGTGCGAGGGTGGACTTATTTTAAGTCTCGAAGCTCAGGAGGAATAATGTCTTTGCGTACAGAGCAACAGAAGAAAGGAGTAGAAGGTTGAGAAACCTTTCGACATTTCTGAGTTGACTAAGATCAGGAGGGGAAGTGTTTCTATAACGGAGATGAGACCCAAAGGAACCAGGCTCACAAGGGAAGCATCAAAGGCGGAGACCTTCGAGCATCGAATTTCTTCCAAGGGAAGGGAAGAGGAACAAGCTCAGGAGGAGGAGCACAACTGTTGTTGGATCGGCATTGGGAGGAAATATCTGGACCATTGAGTCTACGTCCAGACACACAGGAGGAGAGAGTGCAAGGAGGATAGATCTGAACCGTCAGATCTAACACTAATACTTGAAAACCATTAGAGCAGGAAAAGGTGCAGGGGGTTTAAACCTTTGGATATCCACACATTCGGGAATCAGGGGGTTGGAGGAGTATAGGAGGTTGCACCCCATACTTGCAATCATCGAATTCATGGAATCTCACCAACAGTTGGATCTAGAGCGCAGTGGCTTGAGAGTCGTTGGATCAAGGATACATGCACAGGGTTTAGTCCTTGGGAGGTGCACTGGAAAAAGGATTTGGGCCATCATATCTAGAACCAAGGACCAATAGTCATCAGATCCAGAAGAACGTGCGAGGGGCTTAATCCATGGGAAGCCGCACAGAAGGGTAGAATAGATGACAGAAACTTCGAGGGAGAAGTGTTGAATTTTCCATGAGCCGTCGGATCCAGAAAAGGTGCATGAGGTTTAAACCTCGTAACAGCATAAGGAAGAGGACTCGTCAAGTCCCGAAAGCATCAGGACCATCCATTTTGGAGGACAGGTGTCAAATATCCAAGCCCATCGGGGATTTGGACACTAGGAGTTCAAGGAGAAGGAGTCGTGAGACAAGAAGACCTAACTCACGAAATTGTGAAATGACCGATAGCGTTCATCAAGGAGGACATGTGGTGAGTGGTCAAGGTTCAAGAAAAATCCTGAAAGGTTGTGGGTCGTCGATTCCGTTGGATCATGATCATCAGTTCAAGACGAATCTGGGCAGTTTATCTCTCAAGGGGGAGATTTCATCATTTTGGGGTCCGGGAGTTTGAAGGACCTAGAATCGTCTGTAGCCGAAATCGTGAAATCGTGAATTACAAAATCCTGAAAAGTGGACCGTGGTCACGGGTAGATTTTGGCATTTCGGGATCCAGGAGTTTGAAGGACCTAGAACCATTGCAGCTAGAATCATGAAATCGTGAATCGTGAAAACCTGAAAGCATTTGAAGGAATAACACCAGGTCACAGGATTGGTCGTATGAAAAGTGACTTAAGGGAGGAGCTGTGGAGTTAGGCCCTATTTTGGGTTTCAACATTTCAAATGATAGAGGACAAGAGGAATGCTTGCATCACGATTCCCCGAATCGCGAAAAGCCGATAGTGCTTTAACATTAAGAATGTGGTCACAGAGTGGTGGTCACGTTGATGGAGGCTAAGGGATGACCCATAGTCATTAATCCCTTTTCAATGGTTTGGCAACCAAGAGTTGGAGGGACAAGGAGCCTGGGAGAGCTCGCATGCAAGAGTCCCAAAACCCCAAAACGCGAAAGGTGTGTTGGTTCAGAATAAAGAAGAGCGCTGAAAGTTGAGCACATGCATAGGTTTTCTCAAATCTTGTGCCAGGGAATTAAAGGGACTTGTGGATTCATTCAAGGGGTTCTAGCAGGAGTTCGAAGATCCATTTTGGCTCAGAAGAAGATCGATCCAGAGACCG
>JASDQU010200281.1:0-12832 GCA_032191745.1 Picea mariana
CAGTTACTAGAGAGTATCTTCCCGAGTGTTGTTCTCAGTGACACTATAGCAATCAGGCAGTCGATCGGTTTATCTAAAGAGGGCTTAAGGTAATCTAGGTTGATCTGCACACAGGTGTTTTCTGATGCGCTACCACTCGAAGGGGTACCAACAAGGGTTACAAGGGTGGCCAACATATGTGCACTTAAGTACCACTTGTATTTCCTGCGTGTATGAATCCCTCAACCACGGGTTTATGCGCATAACGATAGATCTTTGTGGCTTAAAGACGTTGGAATACATCTTTACCCTGGAAAAAAAATTAACTCACACTTTCTACCGAGGAAAGTGCTCTGATACCACTTGTAATATACCAGATATAAAATGTATGCAGAACAGAAATAAAATGCTACTAATGGAAAAATAACAACAATATAACCAGAACATTCACCACAATAACACTGAAATGATATAAGAATAACAATAGAAATATCACTTTGAATCTGAAAGAAATGTTCACGGGCCTCTTCCAGGGCGCAACCTCCAATTGAGTAGAGCTCTATTACAATAATATCCAAGCTAGGGTTCTCATACCCTCGACTCCTATTTATACTAAAAAGAAGCATCTAGAGGAAGATCCTTCTAGAAGAGGAAGCTTCTATTAGGTCTTCTTACATCCGCCTTATTCTATTTTATTGAAAGGCCTTATTAATATTGACCTTTATTACATCTGAATATATTGTTCTACCTATGTGCGGGTTAGGACCCTAACAACCTTAGTAAAATCCATTAAATAATGCTCAATATTACTCCCAAATTACAGGGACAGTTGAAACGCATCAAAATCGAAATATGACTACGCGAGATTGATCTCGATGTTGAAATATGATAAACAGACCTTTGAAAGCATCATATAAATCCTTTAAAACATTTGAGCTCACTGATAATGTCAAATTACCCCTCTGATCAGGCTGACATAAACCCTGAAATTCATCTCCATTTGCAGAGCAAGAGAACCCAAAAATGGGGACATTACATAATGACAACCATTGTCACATCTAATGCACAATTCATATATGCTCAAAACCAAGTCTTATAGTGCAATAAACTCTATAATGAATCATTCAATCATTTGTACTAACATAATAAGATTAATTCATCAATCACATCAATTAACATTCACCTAGATTATCATAACTGAGTCAACATTTAATACAATAAGAGAATAGGTCAGGCTCTAAGATTATTTGATTAAAACCCAACAACACTCTCAACTACTCTAAAACACCTTTCCTTACTAACCTACTTCCATCTTCTAGTTACTATCCTTTATCAATAATCTCATTTATTATGCTAATATACTTAATATATGTGATTACTTAATATGACTTGTTTTTTACAGAAACAGTGATAATTTTATTAAAAAAGAGGTTGCGCCATAGCTAATACATCTAGAAATTACAAAGATTCAAGATGTCCAGAGTTCTAGATAAAAGTTACAAAAAATCCTATAGCCCATCTACTCTTGAGATTTCCAAAATACATCACAAAACTACTACTGAATTTCCAAGGATATATGGCTACATAAGAGTATAACAAAAACAAAATTTTGCACCAAGTTATCCCCATTTTGTGTATGACTAAGGAGATCATGTCTCGAGGCCCTCAGGTTGAAAATATGGAGTGTTGAGAGACTACATGACCAACAGTACCCTTTTGCATAGATGGAAAAATCACTCACCACCACAGATGGTCACAGTTTTGCAGATGGCATCCACCACACCAGGTGGCTTCTGGAAGGCAATGGGCCTTGCTCCATAAGGTACAAGTCAGTATTATGGTGAGAATCATTTCAATATTTAATCCATTTGATTATGTTGTATCTTAGATTGCTCTAGATTTCATGATATATGCTTGGACATTATGCTTTTTCCCTGCTTCGCCTTGGTGGTTGACATTGAGCCCTAGTAAGTGGTTTTCCTTGGGGACGGGTTTGCTACTGGGAACTCCATTAATGAGCCATCATACTGTTCCCAACCATACTTACCACTTTCCATTATTGTTCCCCTCCATTTCCTTATCTCTTGGGATTTTAGGGTGTATTGAACCAAGAAGGGGTTGTCCCTCATTCTATGGGAAGAAGGGACTGAAGGCCCAGAGGGGTTGGTGTTGGGTAAAAGATAAAAGCCTTATATAAACCTTCTAGATGCTTCACCCACAGATCACCCAAGAAAGAAATGAAACACTTATATTTGAGTAAAGGGGACCCACAATATAATAAATAATGCTTGAAAGGTTAGTTGAAGGATAGGAGGTCTCATCACGAGCCGACCTATCACGTTCATGGATATCTAGTGGTATGACATTGTCATCATCTAGTCACCAAACTAGGTCAATGGCTCTTAGTTGCATGGCTGAGACAACCTTCTCATTTCCATTAGGTGTTTGTGGGTGACATTGCCATCACTTGGTCACCACGCCAGGGCAGTGACCTTCAACCTCTCCTTATGCTATATTGAAAGACAATGAAGCAAGAAAGATTAAAGGAAATTGATGGGCTTAGAAAAAGTGCATTGCGGACGAAGGTACCACACACCCTCGACAAAGGCACCCATGAATGAGACACTATGACGGCCCCTTATATGTCATGAGCCCTATTCCCATTAAGTCTTGACTCCAGCCACTTTATCCACTTTACATGGCTTAGAGAGGGATCTCTTGGAAACTATCCTTGACCTAGAGAAATCTACCCAATAGGACACCTTGTCAATCCTCCCATATTCAAGCTTGATAAGTCACATATCGTCTTTGATATGTTGATTGTTTGATATACTGATATTTGATGCACATGCTTAGATGGATTATTTATTGATTGGATTCACTTATCATGATGTTATGACTTGAGATCCTTGGAGGGCGTGCTCATTTGTCTTTGAGGACCTAGTTGGTGGATAGTTTTGGGAGAACAAGCCTAGCTTGGGCTTCCATGGGGCTACAAGCCCACAAGTTGGATGTTAGGGGCCTACATGCTGGATGAGAGAGATCAAACTTGGACAGCCTTGATGATGACTTGGACAACCTAGCCCAACCCTCACTTGCCAAACGGTTTTCCTAGGACAGGTAAAACGTCTTATTTTTTAGCTTGACGTCATACTTTTGGGGCTAGGGCATGGTGGTGAGGTGCCACTCTTTTGACACATGGGCGTTTGAGGAGGAGAAGGGTCTTCACCATGATGAGAGTGCTTATATGCTTAACATGTGGCCTTTGGAGGCCTAGCCATGCTTCTCCAACACCAACATCTTCCTCAAAGTGGCAAAACGTCCCCTAAAGGGGTGACATCCTACTAAATTAGGGTTTTTTTTGTTCAAAAAGTGAAATTTTAAGTGAATTGTTTAATATTACTTTGTTAAGGGGGACAGATTAGGGTTGTTGACCTCTAATCTTGTGGTTTACTCCTTAATTTGTGGACAAACTATGTGAGCTACATTTTGTATAAATAGAGATCATAAGATCTCATTTTAAACATAACTCTCCCTCTTGTGAGAGGACTTGGATCTGAAATTTGCGCCAAACTTGGCTCTTTTTATCTCTTGTGCACTTTTTTATGGCTATCTATTGGTTAATAGTTGATGGAATTCTAGCGCTAGCCTTGAATGATGTTTTCTAGCTCTTGTGGTGGATTATCTTGGCATTTCTCTTGATCTTCGTATGGTTTTCTACTATTATGCTATCATTTTTTTTAAGTCAAGTATTGTTGTGCTAGGAGCTAGGTGGGAAGTATAAGGTAATACACCCCCACCATAGTCTTCATCATTTTATTGCTTCATCTCATTGATTATACAAGGTTTGCTAAGAGAAGTATAAGGGCACACACCCTCTTAGCTTAAACCCTAGCCTAGAGAAAGTTGTCTTGGGATGTAAAGGGATTACACCACCAAGGAGGTAGCTTCTATAAGTTATTTGTTTATTTGACTCCATTAACCCAATAGTAAAGGCACTAGTCATACCCCTTTTTTTGCATTGGAGATATAAAATCATTGCCTTGGGAAACACAATTTTTGGTCTTTTGAAAGGTTTCTTGCTTGAAGTTGATTTACCTCATTGAGAGGAGTCTTCCCCCACTAGGGCGTCCCCTCTCTCCCACTACTCTAATTTATGTTACAAACTTTAACCTACAACCATTAGGGTTGTATAACCCTAGCTAATAACACCCTCATAACTCCTAAACTAATCCTAGACTAGCTCTCTAATTTCACTCACCAAGTCTACTGACTAGGGCGCATCTTTTGGGCTAGTTCTTGGCACCTTTCCATGGTTGATTTTATTGATGCATGCCACTCAATGATACAACCATAAGGCTGCAATTTTCTGTAGAAAACACATGTTTACAACAACCATCTTATCTATCTTCTTAAGTACCATCTTTCATCCTATATTCATTGCTAATTTTGATGTTGATTTATTTAACTAGTTTAGATATTTATATGGTCATTTAGATATTTTATTTTCTGATATAAACCATCATTTACTGCTGCAAATTAGGGACATCAATCTTAAATTTCTGATCCAACTAACATATATCATTTTGAAGTGTCTTTTCTTGTGTCTTGGGCAGGTACAATCATCTAGAGAAGTATTATACATGTGGGGCAACAATTACTTGGCTTACAAGGAATATTTTCCCACCTTTCATCCCACTTAGATTTGACCTATAGGTGCTTCACTTCCAGCCATATCCATCTCCATCTCAATCCCCCTAGGGTCACTGGGATCGCCTCCTTGGAGTGACCTAGTCACCCTTGAAGTGTGTGACCTACATCGAGGTGACATTGGGTGTAGGATTCCCAAATTGTAGCACTTTATTTTTGGTTGGGTCGGTCTTTTCCCAACCTACAACTTGCTCTATAACACACTACATAAGCTAAATCTAATTGAGTTTAAGGGTTGTTTCCACCTCACTTGGAGCAACTTCCAAGTCTTCATTATCGGGTTGATATTGAGGGGGTTGAAGTAATTCATACAATGCCATAGAACCTTCTGATGGTAGGGGATGATGTTTCACTGGAGCAACCGAGAAGTGTTGTTGGATCTGGCGTTGCAAGGATCTGATATGAGTATCTTGATGATTAATTTCTCTAAGAATCATTCCCAAATACTCATTATTTTTTGCCTCTTGTTTCTGGAGCTGGCAAGTTAATTGAGCATTGGAATTCCAAAGTATCTCAATTTTTGAATGTTGAGTGTTGAGTTTCTCCTAAAGACACTCCATTTTGCATTCAATGCAATCACAGGGAAAATTTATTTTCCTCCACATTATATGTTCACAGAAGAAATGTGAATGAAACTAGAGCCTAGACCAGAGAAATCCAAAGCTTATGCTATTGAGCTTGAAATGCCAAATATTCCAATCAATTTCCACCCATGTGCTTCCCATAATCAAAACTTCAGGCGAGAAAAATATCATATCCCTGCAACGAAATGACCTCTCCAAATTATGAGTGAATGAAGTAATAATCAATCTCATTGCCAGAGTCGTCCTCTAAATTTCTAATCCCATGTGTATTTTGATTCTAACAAAGCCATAATAGATGAATGTTTGCAAGAGAGCCTTCATATTCCCACATGAGAATGTTGTGTCGAATAAAATGGGAGTAATAAATTGTTGCCATACTACATATTGCATGTGTAATGGGAAAGGAATGCCTCATGTAGCCAATACATGAAGGATTATGTGATTTTGTGTGACAACTGCTTCATTCGATCCATGAGTAATCGAAATCAAACCCAACCCCCCCCGCCCCCACCCCCCCTCCTCCCTTTTAAAATCATAATTAATTCCTTAATGGGACTACTTCCTTTGTCCAAAAACATTAGCAATTCAAGGTAAATAATGTTGCAAGAATTGTTCATTGATCCTTAGAGTGCTTTGAGAAAGTTGTTTGGATTCCCTAGCCAAAAGATATGCAAGACCATTCTAGTTTCTAAGTACACATGGTGATAACTAACGAACTAGAATTTTTGCTCCATGATCTTGAGTCTGTGATATGTTTGCAAAAGACTAGGGTGAGCCCTTTCTATAACTCTTCTCAACCCTTTGATAATTAGATCAAAGTCACCTATGACTATTAAACATGCCAAATTATCGGCCGGGATGAGATTCAATCCCATATAGACTGCTAAAATTTATGCTTGATTGTTGGTAGCATTTCCAAGTCCCCAAGAATATTCAAGATTTTTGTTTCCGTCGTAGTCAAAAACTACTCCCCCCACTCCTATCGCCCCTTTAGTATGATTTTTATTGCATACAATTAAATGACTATAGTCACGAGCCCATTGATGCAGAACTAAAGTATGCCATGAGGAATAAACAATGGTGAAAGATATGTAGCCCATGCCCAATGTAATCACTTTTAAATTGTATGTTTATTTTTTAGCTTATATGTATAGTTGGAAATATTCATTCATTAATTGAAAGAATCAAAGAATATTGACAACTGCTCAACTTATATATATTTTTTACAACATCTTTAAATGTTAGCAATTTTTTTTTTTTGAACTCATGTTCTTTTATTATGTTTTGAATAGTAGGGATGATGATGGATCAAAATATGAAGAGGGCATTGACAATGATTCAATCTACTTTTAATGTTAGGTTCATTTCTTTCTGTATATGTGTAAATGTTTTGCATGAAGTTTTGTATACAAAGTTGACATTTCCATGGTGTGGCAGTGTACCAATTATTTAGAGGCATAAAAAGTGACAATTATTTTACAATTTAATTCAAAATCCCATCATCATGTTTATGTATACATAGTTTTTCTTTCATGATCTCAAATCGACTATATGTTAGTGGAGAAGTGTGCTTATAATACATGTGGTTTTTCTCTCATGATTAATACTTTGTGAAATAGACTTATACTAGTCATCACTATAATATTCAAATTATAAAATTAATAATTACAAAATAATAATGATAGTTAAATTAATAACAATTATTAAATAATCAATAATAATCATATTAAATAAAAATAATTAAATAATTAATAATAATTAAACTCGTAGTACTAAAATTAATAATAATACTTAATTATATAATCAATAATAATTAAATTAATCTAAATAATGAAATCATTATTGATACAATTTTAATGCTAAAATGACATAATTGTGATGCTAAAACAATGTCATCAAATTCAATCTGACATAATAATGACACTAAATAGATAATTACATCACCAAAATGACACTAAAACAATGCATACATGAAATAATATGATGCTTAGAAGATGTAAACATGATGAAAAAGTTTTGTACTTTGACACTAATAAACTAAACTACATTACTAGTACGATGCTAAATGGACTCACAACAATGCTAATATGACACATAACAACTCGAAAGTAGCATAAAAAAACATTTTTTGAGATAAAAAATATGCAAACATGACTGTGAAAAGTTGTTTCTTAAACATTATTGATGCAATAAATATGTAAAGTCGATGCAAATATCTCCCTGCATCGTAATTTTCATCACTAAAACAATGATTCAAGAAGAAAACATAAAAAAGAGTCACATAAATTTGATGCAAAATGTGACATCTCTGTGTGCATCATGTTTTGCATTGTCCAAACTTCACCTTTTTAATAGGAAAAAGTGCATTGTGACACAATGCTAAATTCAATGTTATAGATCTGTGTTGTTGTAGTGACCATTGCATTGAAATTCTAGGTTTTGATAGAGTGAATACCCTCTTGAGCCACTTTGATTACATCATGGATTATCTTCCCATATAGGAAACCAAATTGTTCTTTGGATATGTGAGCAGAGAAATTTCTTTCACCCTTACCACTATGACCTTAATAATAATATTATAGATAGCATTACATAATGCAATACGTCTGGATTCTTCAAGGCTTGATGGATTATCTTTATTTGGGATTAACGATTAAAAAAAATTAGGTATTAATGAGCATAGGATCTTCCCTGATTTCGTAGAATCCTCCACCACTCTCAGTAAGTTATCCTTAAGAAGATAATAATTGCATGTGAAAAACTTTATGGTCTAGTTTTTGGGGCCTGGGCTCTTATCCCTTTGGATTGAGGCCAAAATTGTTTTCAGATCCTTTTTTAATAATTCATTTTCTTCCATGTGCACCCCCCAACAAAACTATGAAAAACATAGGCAATTTTTACTACCTCAATTGTCTTTACTATTTCCTATTCCTTATATACTCTACTAAAATATGAAGCAGCCAATTCCACTATCTCCTTGAATGATATTGATTTATCTCCATCTTCCTTTTGCATTTACCATATAGTGTTGATTTTTATTTTTATTTTATTTATTTGTTTGTTTTTTTATTTTTCCAATTGTTTGCATAATTGTGAAAATACTTAGTATTTTTATTGCCAATGGAAATCCATAAATATCTACATTTTTCCTCCATTGAGCTTATTTTTAATAACTTCATTTTTATTTTTTCCATATTCCTTAACTTTACCCTGCCTTCCTCTTCAAAATTATTTTTTAGTTCTATGCATAGATGGTTGTGATTTGATCATCCACTAAAAGAAAATAATGTTCGTCCTTTCTTCTCTTTTGATATGCCTAGGTAGATGCCACTTTTTTAATTATTTTGAGGTTTGTTGCTAATTGGATGCTAACATATTTTGGGTAGAATCATCATACAATTTCCATCCAATATTTACTAAATTTTTGAATCAATCTTCTACCATTCATTTTGCATTAAATTTAAAATAGCTTGCAGGATTAATATCTTATTTTTCAACTTGGTGTAAGATTGGGAGGTGGTATGAATCACCTCCCACCTCAACCAAGGATGCCACTTTATCAAAACCTTCCACAATTAATGCTATTGAAACCAAAACCTATATAACCTCTTTGTTATCTTGTCAATTCTTGATCTTAGATTCCACCATGTGGGGGAACATTTGATAGGCTCTATATCTTTTAATCCTCCCTCAAATTTTATTAGAAAGAACTTAGCTAAGGAATCCTCCCCTTTCATAGTGAGATTTCGATCTCCTTCATTGTGAGATTGAAATCTCCTTCCACGATAATATTTTTGTAGATAGAAACCAATGACTTAGCAAATTTTCCTAGAAATGGATTTTTCTTTGTAGGACCCATATACATTAACAATGACATAGGACTTCTCAAGATACAAGGAGTAGAGCTCTGGCCCAATCCTTGAGTCCTCAAGAGCATAATTTATTAGTAGAAATGAAATTGATCTCCATCCTAATAACAAACCCCCAGATATTCCCTAAGAATCTAAATTGAGGAAATCTCAACCCTTCCACAACTTTGAAAAATCATCCTTAATCTTGATACCTCACTAATTGTTTCTTGTAGCATAGGGATATCAAATTTATGTAAATCTGTTAGTCTTCCTAGAGCTTATTTTTAGAGGGTTTTCCCGCCCTTAAAATATTTAGAGATAGAAAGACAATCTAGAAAGCCTTCTAAGAGATTTCTCTACTTTAAGGGCCCATTTTAATGTTTTTTCTTTCCTATTATAAATTTATGAAGGGATTTGTTTTGAGATATAAAAAATTGGGATTCTCAACCTCTTCCAGTCTGAAAACCCTGCTTACTAGAGTCCTTTATGGACCTCCATCAACCTTGATAATTGTTTTGGGATTTGAAACCTTCCTAGGATGAAGATGGTATCTTCCCATCTCCCTGCTTGAAGAAGGAGCTCCTTCCTCTTGGGAAACCATTTCATCAATAAGTAACCTTATCTTCCTCAAAACCCATAACCAAGGATGAACCCCCACCTAAGAAGGACTACCAAGATAACTAGAATCCCATCCCTCAAAACCCTTCCTTCCTTTAATCTCTAGCTTTTTCCTTCTTTCCCTTCCATGACTTTATATATATCTAACCCTTTCCAAACATCATTCTCTAAAACTATTTTCTAGGATCACAATGGAATCAAAAGTTGAGTGGAGCTCTCAAAACTTACAAAAAATATGTTCTTGGGCTTGAGCAATTCCTGGGGGTTGATTGTCCTTTTCCTCTAAAGCCTACCTTTCAAAGTCCCTACCAAAGGAAATTAATGTGATTTTTGTTTGCAACTATTTCCACTTGTGTCTTTAACCTCATGGCCCGAATGCCTTCTTTAGCTCCTTGGGGGTCTAGGGTAAAACCATTCATCTTAGGATTTACATCATCAATCACCTCCAAACTTCTTTCAACGACATCTTTAGGGAAAAATGATATATCCTCTCCTTTCTATGTCATATTCGATTCTTGTTTTTTTCCTTCATATATCTTTATGTAATTTAAGTCTATATTCTTTTACCAAATGTCCATAACAATGTCAACATGAGAATATAAAATGGATGCCCACATAGTCGAGGGCTTAAACATATGTTCTTCTACCCAATTCGATTCCTAGAGAATATGCTAATCCTTCTTTCAGTTCTAACTCCACTAATATTTGGGTGACCAAATGAGTTGGATCTATCATAAAATCCTTGTCAACCTCTACCATGGAGCTAATACTATTCCTATGGATTTAAGAATATTAATAGACCAAATTTCTAGGGCTAGATAAAGGATTTGACCATAATAAATGAAGAAACACCACCTTAGTTTGAGGGTCGAAATTGAGGTCCCATTTATTTAAGTGTGAAGGCACTAAACCCCAGAACCAACTAGACTTCGAGATTAGAGACAAATTTTCTTTAGACTAAAATGAGAATCCAACCAACCTTTGACCATTATGTGGAATCATGGCATGTATCCAAATGTTATTTTCCAAATTCCTTCTAGAGAAAAAGTCGATTATAAAATGTGTCTTCCATTAAAGTGGCCACTTAGAGTTTTCATACTCATTTGTAGTACTTTTTCCATAGTTACATCCTCCTCGAGCGCCATATTCCTCTTCTATTTGAGTAACTTAACACACATGCATCCCTTCCTCTCTATTCTTACAAAAATTCCCTTTCCCACTGAAACATCACTCTGAGGGTTATCTCCCAAGACTATATCCTCTACTTCAACTACTCTATCTCTACCTTGGTCAGAAGCTAAGAACTACCCACCAATACCTAAATCCTCAATGCTCTTTAATACTCTCGATTCTACATAGATACCATCCTCTTCTCCACTAGATAAGTTTGCAGGAGTTTTGGATAGATCGTGGGTCTCTATAGTCCCATCACACATACGATTCTCGAGGGGATACAAAACATTATTCGTATTAGGTTTTGTATTCTTTGTAAATACATGTATGTTACTATTGATGTTGTGACATGTTATAGGAGAATTAAAGTCTATCTCGGGACCACTAACAACTCTAAACTTGACCCTCTCTCGTTGAATGTGGGGTTGCTTCTAAAGATTTTTTCCCCTCCTTATGGCTAACCAAATACCCCTTAGTAAAGATAATTTCATTATATTAGGGTCTATGTTATAACAAAATTCATCTAGTACATTTACTATTGTTTTCAAGAATTTAAACCTCCAAACGAAATCCATGGTAGCTCTAAACCCTTAAATCAATCAACACAGTGTTTCTCCGCTTAATCCTAAATATTTATTTAGAATTATTTTCATGAATTAATGCTTGAGGATTTAGCTCATTATATTAATTCAAGTTTCTTCTCATTATATTAATTTAGGTTTTAGGTTTAACTCTAGAAACAAGAGTTTTATGTTGTGCAATGCATTTGGAATTTACTTACCTATATCAAGTCACTTCGTAAGGTGATTTGTCTTAGTACATGTAAACATTACTTGCCTTTATCAAGTGACTTTTAAAAGTGATTTATATGAGTGATGGAGGTGATAATGTTCGAGTGTTTTATGTGTATGTTAATACTTCATCTTGACTTAATGTGTCTCCATTAAGTTATTTTGTAAAATGATTCACCACAAAGATGATTATAAACCTTAACTACATCAATATTTGATGTGTTAAGAAAAATATTTTATATGGTTTTTGTTTTACCAATAATACAACTTTATCTATTTTGTTTTTTCTTAAACACAACAATAAGATATCATTTTTCAAACAAACACCCATAGATTTCATAGTAAAAACGTTCCATAAAATCTATGTCTTGATGATAAAGTTAACTTAAGATTTCAAATGCATTGATTAAATTTCTCAAATGTGGTTTTTCAAATATATATATATATATATATATATATATATATATATATTATTAATATCAATTTTCTTTTAAATCAACTTTATACAGTTTTAAAATGTATTTTTTAATTAAATTTGGATTTATATTTAATATCAATTTTCTTTTAAATCAACTTTATACAGTTTTAAAATGTATTTTTTAATTAAATTTGGATTTATATTTATATTTTATTTAAATTTGAAAAATATTATCACACTTTCAAAAAAAGACTACATTATTTTTTTATTAAATTGCATTGACTTGACACAATATTTGAAATAATCTTTGTTGGTCTTTAAGGTATGGCTTATCTTGTTGAATTATAAAAATAACTGTGTGGTTTGTATGTCCTTCATCAACTTAATGTTTATGTGAACCATAATTCATAAAGTTATAGATTCAAAATCAATCACAATAAATTATAATTTATCATGGTTCTACTTCCATATATTATAAATGAGTTTGAGGAATCTCAACCTTCGACCTCCATATGGACACATCATTATCCTAACTTTGATCTTGAGAATCTCCATGAATAAATTAAATTCCTAAGTATTTTTTATGTCCACTTATCCTCTTCGGTTGCCTTTTTCGATGTTTAAAACACCATTATTGTCTTCGTTCATGGATCAAGACAATGTAGTTTTATATATATATATATATATATATATATATATATATATATA
>JASDQU010200284.1:4281-17564 GCA_032191745.1 Picea mariana
GTGTCATGTTCAAAAATGACTCTTCCATGGAATACAGGTTTAGATACATTTCTTTCCCATTTTTCCCCCACCATTTCTAGCGAGTACCTTTTTATTTTTACACAAGCTTGAGGAGGATAACATATGCTTGTAATGTAATATCATCCTTCGGATGAGTCCTTCGGAGTATATTTAACGAACCCTAAGAAGGAGTGGTTCAATCCCATATGGGCCTTTCGATGTTTGTTTAACGAGTCCAAAGATAGAAAACTTGGGAGTTTTTCATGTTTATAGAGTCTGAAAAAAACTAAAGGAGAACTCTCTCAGTTCCTTTTTCGTAAAGTAGTCTGATGAGACCAAAAAAGAGATAATCTATCGCTCAACAGAAATTTTCTTCAAATACTTTAACAAGCGTGAAAAGAACAAGGTCGCTCGGCAATCTTTTCATGTTTAGAGATTCTAAAAAGAGCTTAAAGGGAACTCCAGGGGGTTCCTTTTTCGTATAACCTTTACGAGTTTGAAAAAGTGATAAAATCTTACTCGATTACATTCTCAGGTATTTACGAGCACGAGAAATAACAAATACTGAGCTCGGGATTGTTTTCATTTTTTACGCAAGCTTAAAGCAAAACAAAACTATGCTTGGGATAGATTTTATTTTTACACAAGCTTAAAACTAGCCAAAAAATATGCTTGGACCTAGTTTCATTTTTACACAAGATCCAACTAGAGGAAACTATGCTTGAGGTAGGTGGTTTCATTTTTACACAAGCTTGAACCATAAAAAATATGCTTGGACTTACCAATGCATAACACATGGATGGTTGGTACTAGCCCCCAGCTTAAAACACTAGCAACTCAACTTCAGCATGAAGTCCAGAGGTTGTAGGTATTGCCCCCCAAGATTCAGTTCATCCAACAACATAGGTGGATGAAATGAAGCTTCAAATACTAGATGAATGAATTGACTCAAACAGAGAGGGGGAACAATCTGTTTCAATTTTTAACGAGCTTGACATAGGAACAAGAACTATGCTCGAGAATCCAGGTTCAATCCCCGGACCTCTGTTTCATTTTTTAACGAGCTTGACATAGAAACATGAGCTATGCTCAAAGACTCTTCTTGATTATGGCTTCCAAGAGGACAACTCTATAGAATGACACCATGTCAAAGGACAAAAATTGATCATGGCCTCCAAGAGATCTTCACTTGATGGAAGAAACACACTCTGGAAGGAACACATGTTGAGGGTTGCGAGAGGGGTAAGGAGGTCAGGCTCCAATATCCCTACCAAAGATATCACCATGTCAACTACCGGATCCAAGTCATAAGGGAGTGAGCTTACAGTGAGAGGCTCATTTGCATCAGCAATTGAAGGCATGGGAGACAGTGCCACATAATTGACCTGTGGTAGGGGTGATATCGTCTGCATATAAGAACCATTTATGGAGGTAATCCAATCAGGACCGATGAATGAAAGTTGATCAATAGTCACAATTCTTCCATCGTGAGGGAAATATATCACACTAAAAAGAGTGGACACAATTTCTTTCATGGCATAGACATAATCCCACCCAAGGAGTAAAGCAAAATCCAAGGGGTCTTGGACTACCATTACGTCAATGAAGAAAATTTTCCCTCCCAAAGTTACAGGAAACTGAGGAAGGGTCCCTAAAGGTTGAATGGTTCTTATGTTAAAAGATAACAGATTCTACGTAACTGGTGCAAGCGGAGGACAACCCAAAGCTTGCCAAGAAATAGAGGACAAAATACTAATGGACGCACCTTCATATATCAATGTCTGAGGAATGTCTTGACCACAAAATTGTACTGTAATCTGGAAAGGAATGTCAGAAGGAAGATGAGGTCCAGTTAGCACACCCCAATTAAAAAGGATGGCCTCATTACTTGGAGGAGGTTCCATGGGAGAAGGAGGAATGCCCCCCGAAATGGTATATTTTGTATCAAAGAGAAAAACATGGGCAATATCGAGTTTACTCTCTAGCGGGAGAGTAGGATTGACCAATGACAAGATCAGATCGACCACTTGGGTTTCATTCTCCAAGGGGAGAATGGGGTCGATGGGTGGAAAGAGATCGACTGATTGGGTTTTAGTCCCTAACGGGAGAGTGTGATTGACCGAGGATGGGATTAGATCAACCACTTGGGTTGCACTCTCTAACGGTAGAGTGGGATCAACCGAGGATGGGATCGAATCGATCAATTTGTCAACTGGTTCAACCAAGGATGTGACCATATTGACTATATGATCAACCAGATTGACCGATGAAGGGGCCAAATTGATCATTCCATCAACTATAGGTGGGTCGAGAGTAATCTTGTGATAAGCAGCTAGAAGTTGGGGCTGTGAAACAGTCATATATTCCAATAATTTTGAAGCTTCGTCCATACGAGGGAAAAAGTGAGTTAGATGACTTCATTTGCATAATATACACGGGAAATTGACTCTACTTTTCTTCTTCCCAATAGTATCTTGACTAGTTGATAGGAAGTCATCAACATGTTGTTTAGATGTTGACAACATGGGTTGGCGAGGTTGTGTAGACCATGCTTCTATAACCTTGGATAAACCAGGGCAATCCTTAAGAATATGGCTACCCTTACAAAGCCTGCAAGGGTACTTGGGCTCACGGGTTGTTTGGATGATCTTGGTATCATCAACACTCCCAACATGATTAACAGTAACTGGTTTCTTTCCAACATGTCTGGCAGTGGTTGGAAGTGTGTATCCTTGCTTATTTTTCTTCTTCTTATTCTTCCTTTTCTTCTTCTTCTTATCCACTGGCTTACTAGCTTCAGAGATTTCAATCGACGAAGAAGATGAAATGGAAGAAGACCTTGCAAGTGAAGAAGGTGAAGAAGATCTTACTGGTGAATAAGGCAAAGGATCAACATGAGGTTGATGTTATTTGGAGGAAGTGCTTACAAATTAAGCATCAACTACATTCGGGGCTACCTGAGTGGAAAACAACCATATTGGTAATCCAATTGTGAGACCTGGAAGGCTCAACGTAGCGATTTAAGGAGGACCAATATTTCTGTAAGAAGGAAAAAAAAAGGTTCCCCTGAAGTAGAGGTTCCCTCATGGGTCATTCCTGGAACTGATGCCATTAAAAACAAAAACCCAACCTAGAGTCCATGAGGGAAAACAAACAACACANTGATGAAATCCAACGTCGCGAGAACAAAGTAAGAAGGGGTTGAAATAGAGTGGGTGGAAAATTTACGTTGACGACCTGCTTAATGGACTTACGCCTTGGTGCAAGCTCCCACACATAAACATGGGTATACCCTCCAAGGAGCTCGAGTGAGTTTGGCCAACGTCGATTCTAAATACCGTGAAGACTTGCCCCTCCACAGTCACCTCATGTAAAGAACCTAAAGAGAAAGGCCACTAAGGTTACCAATTACTACAATGATTCATGCAGAAACAATCAACAGTCCGATCCATGCGCAAGGGTAGGGTATCTAGCCCGAAATCAACTCGAAAGGTTTCCACTCATCATTGTGGGTATACCTTTCAAGCGACCCCCATAATACATTCAATCTCTACACCAAGACCAAAAAAGAAGGGTGAGTAACTCTGCCAATCTCAATGTGACCTCGTGATTGACCCTTGTGTTAGAAGGGCTTCCTAGGACAAAATGTACTAAGTGGATTTACCGCTCCCTAACTCAATATTCTATGTTTGTTTGCAGCTTTGGGAATTTATCTTTCACACCTATTCCAAAGCCCTACAACTAATCTAATGTAGTTTTGCTACTAGAAAATATAAAAAATTCTAATCAATTTTTATAAGTGCTTTATTTTTAAGGTTGTTGTTACTCGAAAGGAAAAATGGCGTGGACAATATGGTGTTTTGACTGACTCGAAAGTTATGCAAAGAGATGAAGATGCAATCTTTTCATTTCGATGAAAGATATGCTACGAGAAGGAGAAAACATTTATCATTCCCATATGCACAATGTCCCAAAATTTACTAAACTCGTCAATATCAAGATTCTCAAGAAATGAGCCAAATAGACTGTACACCAATACACGATTCAGAATTCAAGACCAAAAAATGCCAAAAATCATGCAATTTCACTACTTCGAATGCAAAGAACCCCCAGACTAATGCAAAGCAAGAAAATTAAAACTTTTGTTTCAAAGAGACACTAAAATCAAGAGCGAGTTTCCTCAAAACAAAAGCAACCCAAACTAAGTTTCTCTTTTAACACGATTTATTCAGAAAAAGAAGTATTCTTTCACTAAACAATTCTAAAGAAAAACAATGCTTTGTAACAGAAAGACACTCAAAGGAAGAGATCAAATCTTTAAAAAAAAAACAAATCAAAAATAAGGTAAATATGGTTAAAAGAAGATTCAAATTTTGTCAAACAGACTGTAATCAGACCCAAAAAATCACCCCAAAACCATATCACAGATCTGGGCAGGGAAAACCACCAAAAAACATTTTTTTTCACAATTTCCGCAGGTGGAAGACTGACACAATGCGTAAATCCTTGATCATCGCAGGCCAGAAATGGGTAGGGTGCAAAATATCCGCACTAGTCTAAACAGGTAGGGTGCGGAAATCCTAATTCGTCGCACTGTCCCTCAAAGCAGGGTGTGGAAATTAAAGTAAAAACAAAAAAAATAAAAAATAAGAAGGTTTTTCTAGTGAACTTAAACAATCAAAGCATCAATTTAGATCTCCCAGTGAATCAGAAAACAGAACCCAGGCAATCAAAGCAGGAAAGCAAGACAAACTAGGAAAACAATATGTTCCCTAGTATGGTCGCCCATTTTGTTATCGGAATAATTGTTAAGTGCGGACACAAATCAATCCCCCTAGCTTCACTACGAAAATAGAACAAAACAAGACAATACACTACTCTTTCCTTAGATTTCAATTATCAAATGAGAAATGGATCGAGGACATACCTTTTAAATATCGAAGATCTGACTTTGCCAATGCAATCCAAGCTCAGTCACAAGGTTTATGAGAAATATCTGCAAATAAGCACAAGCCAACGAAGACAAGAACAATAGATTATTTGATATGAAACTATGTACGTGATCAAGGAATCATACAATATGGACAAATAACATTCATATAAGAAAGAAAATTATATCTGTATTAAATAATGTGGAAGAAAGATACACCCAGATGCCTTGATGTTGTTAGGTTCCTTCCAACAGTTCCTTACTTTCCACACACTTCTACTTCAAGGATTCTAAGATCATAGATCTGATAGCTACTCACAATCTATCTTGACAAACCAAAGTTCAAAGCCCATCTAACCAATCTAAATATCTCAAGCCAAAGCAATTAAGCTTAATCCAAATCAATTCAACTAACTTTCTCCATGAGAGCTCCTCTCCTTTTAAGAGCTAAAGAGGATAAGGTGAGGAGGTTAGGATGATCCCACTAAATCATGAAAGCAAGCAAGATCCAAACCATTCAGAGGCCACCTCACCATAGAAGCTTATCCTTCTAGAAGCATCGAGAAGATGCTCATTTTTCCCATGTATGAAGGTTGTCGTACCCCACCTATAGAGCAACCCGCGGAAACTAAGCAATATAGCTATGGTGCAGCCTGCAGAAATCAGGCATTTCCGCACCCTGCCTATAGAGTAGCCTGCAAAAATCCTCCTTAATAGGGTTTTTACAAAGGAAAATACAACTTCTTCTCTCAGGGAAAGTTATTCTCCCTTCTTTCTTCAAGAATTCAGGCCAATGACCCCTTTGAAGGCAACAGATAGGTTTACATCATTAATGGTCATAGGGATGACAAAAATAATGTGTAACAATTGTTAATCAAAAAACAAATTTAGGAAAAGCTTCAAAATATCTATGAAGATGATGAAAATGTTAAGAAGGCAAAGCTTCAAACTCATAGAAGATAGTTTGAGAGTTTGAAAATTAAAGATGAAAAAAATGTTGCGACCTGTCTCCTCCACGTGGATAAAAGTTTCAACGCCATCATATGACTTTGTGAAAAGGTTGAAGAACCGATGATTGTACAAAAAAATTTAAGGTCACTCCCCTTAAGATTTGATGCCAAAGTTTCCTCTATTGAAGAAATGAAGGATCTTGATAAATTGACAATGGATGAATTGCATGGGATTTTCACTGCATATGAAATGAGGACTGAAAAAAATAAAGGCCATCAACGAAAGAAACATCTTTCAAAGCATAAAATAAGACGAAGAACGGAGAACAAAAATCAAGTGATTGTTCTAGATGTGAATAAAACATAGAGGAAGCACATTTTGTGAGAAAACTCAAAAAGCGATTTGGCAAATACAAAGGTAAGTTTCCCTTTAAATTATTTAGGTGTGGGAAAGTAGGACATTTTGTGGCTAAGTATTCATATGCAAAGGATTAAATTAGTGATGATGAAGAAGACCATAACGTAAAGAAAGGGAGCAAAAGTCATCAACACAAAAAGAAACACAAACATGACAAGCATGAAAAGCAAAAGAACTCTTATAAGCAAAAGAAGAGTATCTACTCAAAAGGGGTTAGTGATTTGTTTGAAGAGAGAAGTGAAAGCATTTACAATAGCGATAGCGAAGAAACAAAGATTGATGTCTTGAATAATGAAGACAAAGGGAAAGAAATGATGGATTCAGAAAAAGAGGAAAATGTTGAAACAAATGGAGAAGTGGATCTTGAAGAAGAGCTTATTTGTTCCTTAAATGAAATATAGAAGTTTACGAAAAAGAATTTGAAGAAAAATGATTATTTGTATAAATATGAAGAGAATGATCAAGATTCAAAAGTGAAAACATCACAAATTTTTGAAGAAACAAAAAAGACTATTATTAGCCTAAAGATTCAACTAGAAGAGGCAAAAATGACGGAAGAAGTGGTGAGAAGCCAGCTAAAAGAAAAGGAAGAAATATGTGAAAAGTTAGAACATGAAATTGTTTCGTTACAAAAGGAATTGGAGAAGTCAATTCCTCACTTGAATAGAGGCTTGAAGTTTGAAAAGAGCGTTGAAATCTTAAATTATATCATATTTTCCAAAGGTCGCCATTCATTAAGATTAGTCTTGGCTATGATAAGAATCATAAGACTTCTAAAGAAAATTCAAACTCTAAGGCTAACAAACCACCAAATAAGGTGAATGAAGAAAAAACTAAAATCTATGTTGATGTTCTCAAAAGCTCCATAAAAAATGAGGCAACAAGAAGAAAGAGAATGATGTCCCATTGAAACCTAACCTTCCTCACAAGGAAAATAAGGACGAATTCAAAAGATATTTTCCACCAAGGTGGCGTCGCACAACTCGGTACCAAAACTCTTTCTTTGGTTATTTTTTTTATTGCAATCGCTTTGGTCATAAAGCACTAGATTGTAGAGCTTGTAATAATTATGTGTGGAACAAAGACATAAGTACTTATGGGTTCTCAAATAGAAACTATAATTCATTTTCCCCTTTATTTGATTATAATTTTGTATGTTATAAGTGCAACAACTATGGGCACATGGAATGTTTTTGTAGAAGTGGAATTGTAGAATCTCCTAGACAAAACATGGAAGAAGATACCCTTTCCAAACAAAAGAAATAATATACAAAATTTTGGAAAAATAAGCAGGAGCAAGAAAAGCATAAGAGGGAGAAATCTAGCTTGTACAAACTTCACTTTATGACCAAAATAAAGGAAATCAATGGTACATTGACAGTGTATGTTCAATCCACATGATGATAGGGGACCAGACTAAGTTTCTCATTTTCAAGGAAGTAATGAAGGCAGTGTAACATTTGGAAACAATACTACTTCAAGAACAACTGGAACATGTATTATTAGTCTTGATAATGGAATGGCTAAGTTAGAGAATGCCTTGTATGTTGAAGGTTTGAAACATAATCTTATCAGTGTTAGTCAAATGTGTGATCAAGGAAACACTCTCACATTTCATTCTCAAGGATGTGAGATAAGGAAGGAAAGCTATGAAAGATTAGTGGAAAATGCAAATAGAACCTCAAATAATGTATATATTCTGAATGGAAATCTAGAGGAAGAAGTATACATTGAACAACCACAAGGGTGCTTATTATCAAAATATAAGGATAATGTGTGCAAATTGAAGAAAACATTTTATGGGCTAAAGCAAGCCCCCAAAGCTTAGTATTCAAGACTTGATAAATATCTACAACAACAAGGCTTCAAAAGAGGAATTGTGGAAAACAATCTCTACATCAAGACAGAAAATTAAAATCAATTAATTGTTGTGGTTTATGTAGATGACATCATTTTTGTAGGCAGTATAAACAAAATGTGACAAGAGTTTGCAAAGGAAATGAAAAGGAAATTTTATATGTCTATGCTTGGTGAACTATCATTCTTTCTTGGTTTATAGATTTCTTAATTCAAAAAAGGCATATTCATTTCAAAAATCAAGTATATCAAGGAAATGTTGAAGAAATTCATAATGGAATAGTGTGCACCAATCAACACACCCATGGTCATAGGTTGTAAATTGAGAAAAGATGATGAATTTTCAGAAGAAAATAAAAAATTGTACAGGTCAATGATTGGAAGACTATTATATGTGATGACATCAAGGTCATACATTCTACAATCAGTAGGAGTTGCACCAAAAGAAACGAATGTGCAATCAGTGTGTTACCCCCCAAGCTAGGGGTAACTAAGGCAAAAAAACAGTCTAGTGTCCTGGATGAGAAAAAAACAACCTTCAATTTCTCTATCCACGACAGAGGTTGAGTATATAGTAGCAGCATCATGTTGCACAGAAGTTATTTGGATGAAGAAAACATTGAGAGATATTAAGGTAGAATATGATCATCCAATCTCAATACTTTCTGACAACACAAGTGAAATAAATATTTCAAAGAATCATGTTATGCACTCAAGAACACAGCATATCCCAATCAAGTATCACTTCTTAAGAGAACAAGTAGCAAAACAGACTGTCAAATTGGAATATATTGCCGCCAAAGAACAGATTGTGGATATTTTCACAAAACCCCTTCCCAAATAGACATTTGAATATATCAGACAACAATTGGGAGTAATATCCATCTCATCTAGTCACTAAGTTCTTAAGTAGAAGCACACGTTTAGGGGGATCATCTCTTTGTCATTGATATCAAAGGGTGAGACTTGCAGACAATGGGAGTGTTACAGCAAGGGGCATAATTCCTTATATGCTTGGTGGACTATGTGTTTCATTGTCGAATCATCATTTATGAGAAAGGGGGATATTGTTAGAAATATTGTCATTGTTATTAAAGGAAAAAATACATTAGTTGTGATATACATGAGTTAACCACGCGTTGGATTGAATCAACATATATATATTATTTTAATAAACATATGTATAGAGGGTTAACCCACATGTTCATGACTAAGCATGATGATGTTGATTATGTTTGGTACATGCATAATTATCTCTCTCCTATATGTGATACCGTGGGAAAACACCATGGGTTTCCAAAACCATGAGATCATTAGTAAATTCCACTTGTATCTTAGGTAAATTCCTATTTTCTAGGAGGAATAGAACTCATTCCTTGATTCTAGGAGATAAGGCGGATTTGGGATAATAAAAAAATAATAATTATTTAATTAACGGTCGACATGTCTTTTCAAATAGACACAACTCTCCATGAAGGGTCTCCAATATATATAAATTCAAAAAGAATTGGAGGGAAGTACGAGTGAGAAAAAACTTAATGCCATACTATATAAAGAGAATCCTTTCAAGAATAAATGTGTAATGTGAAGAAGGTGCAAGTAGAACGGTGAAGGAAATATGAATGATTATTTGAAGAAGTGATATTCAAGAAAGAGAGAATTGTAATTGGGGGTTGGTGCTACTCAAATGAACATATTGGTGTCTCTTGCTAAGTTGGTGCTTAGTGGTGGGGATTGGTGTCTTTAGTAGGTTGGTAACTACAAAGATTTTTTTAGGTAGATAAAGAGGTAGTTGGGGGGCCTAAAGGGCCCATAGTGATAATAGTGAAGATCATTCAATGTAAGGTGGACTAGGTCCACTATAGTATTAAATAAGGCCCACTATGGTATTTAGATATAATAAATGTAAGAGGACTTCTTAGAAGGTTCCACTTCTAAAAGGTTTCTCCTCTAGAATGTTCATAGATGGGTGGTAGCACTATATAAAGGGGTTCAAGCAATGTAAAAACAGAAGTTGAGAAGTATTGTATTTGGAGCATTTAGCTCACTAGGAGGTTTCCCCCTTAAAGAGGAAAGTGAACAAGAGAGGATCTAAAATCACGTGGTGAGAGGCGATGCATTTTGGGCCCGAAAGCGGTGTGGGTCCAAACCGCTTTCGACAACCCCGAAATCACATGCTCTTATACAACACCATATCAAACAGTAGCACGTGGTCTCCCCTTAATAGTCAAATCACATCCCGATCCCGAGGAGGGTTCAACCAATGAACGAGGATTGACTTTTGCGGCCACCTGCTTATTTAGCGTCCAATCCAGTTGTGACAGGTGGTCTTCCACTAGTCGTCTAGCCATGCTCCAATCTTGATGAAGATCCAGTTAATGAAGCAAGGAATGGTAGTTGAAACCTCAGCTTAGTTCATAAATAGAATGCATGGATATTATGGCTAAGGGGACAGAATTTTCAGCCTGAGGTACAACAAGGGATGGTTTTTTCCTGCAGGTCCATGTTGAACCTAGTTTGTGTCTGACAAGAGGAAACACGCATAATCTGGCATAAGGCTACACAGATGCAAAGCTTTGAATAGGATTGTCAGATCACACTCCTGGAAGTTGTGGGCTGATCTGAGTATAAATAGATCAGATCAATATTTTGTTATGTTCATCAAATGGTTGAGCAGAGCTCCCTATTTTGTAATATTTAACAGAGTTATTCTTTGGTTTTGTATGATACTTGAGACTTTAGCATTAATAGAAGCAAGCTCCTTTCATCTTCTTGTGTAAAATGTATTGAAACACTCGGTCATGGAGGATCTAGTCGAGGGTTGTAGTTGTATTGTACTGTAGGTTTGATTACAATGTTGTTGTGGCATGTTCCAACACTTTCCCTTTGTTATCTTATTTCCCCTTATGTTGAAATGCTTACACATGGAGGATCTAGACAAGTTGTTGTAGTCAAATGATAATGTAGGTTTGATTATTATGTTGTTGTGACATATTTCAGTGTCTGAAACTTGAGTTCAAGAGTGCTCTTGTGCATGAGTTTTTCTTCACCAAGTTGCTTGAAGGTCAGATGCTCATGGCAGACTTGTCCACCTTTCTCACTAAGTCTTTCCTCTTCTCACTTTTAATCTTAAACCAATGACTGAAGTTAATGAGGACCTCATTTCCCTATGCATTTCTTGTCAAGTTTATGTGTTAACACTTTCTTGTACTAAGTTTTGTCCATTTGACCTCCACTCATAAACCAACCTCCACAAACATTTTGATGGGTACTGGGCTTATCCTATTGAAATTTGAGGGTGACTCTCAGTGATAACATTATTGGTGTCATTGTCGGGGAACGAATTGAATACATTTCCCTAGGATTGAACAACAAAGAAATTTTGATTATGAAGGTGCATCAGAAATTAGTACCTTGAAGATTGCAACTTGCACCTGGCAACTCCATTGTTTCAGTTGTGGCTCCCAAAGACAGACACGTGAGATCTACTCCACAACTGCCTCTGGAAACACATGAAGTTGAACCAGAAAAGATTATCAATAAAGGAAAGACCTCTCAAGAAGGGATTTCAACTGTTGTACCAGGTGATTCTGGTAATTTACATGATTCTTCTTTTAAAAATCCAGTAACTGCATCTAATTATCCTTTTATACCATCTGTTGGAGTTTCCATAATTTTAAATTTTGGAATTTTCCCTTTTGAACTACCCCCTTCTAGTCTTCATTTAGAAGGAGAAAGTTTTGACACCCCTATTTCCCCTTATATTGTAAAGTGGTTTAGACTCAGGAGCTTAGAAAATTTTCCCACTTTGGGTTTTCCTACTCCTCCTCCTGTCAAAGTTGTCGTATCAAAAGAGGGGGAAACTTATTTTCCTTTGAACCCCATATCATTCTCCTCCAACACTCAGTCATTTCCTCTTTCTCCTAGAAACACAATTGCAGTCCTACCTACCCAAACTCCATCTCCCCCTTGTTCTCCTACAGTTCACATCCCAATGGCAAGTGTTAATCCTCCTAGAAATAGAATGGATGCCATAGTGGTTTCTAGGTATGCCCCTCTTATTTTAACTCAGCCTATGAATGCCCTCCCAATTAGAGATTACCTCAAGTACATGCCCAAGTTTATAGAGGAGGAATACATAATTGCAGAAGAACACCTTTCATATTTTTACAGTTATGCAGACAATCTTAATATTGAAAATGAAGATGTCTGGATGAGAGTTTTTGTACAGAGACTTGATGGTGAGGCTAGAAAATGATTCAGCGGCTTGAATCCCGGATCTATTTATGGGATTTAAGCTCTGGATGACTCATTTTTGAGACATTTGGGGGAAAAAAAATATTTCCTTTATTATATTACAAAGTTTGGGTCACTTAAAAGAGGAGGGGGAATCTGTTTCAAACTTCTCAAAGAGATTTAATAAGATGTACAATAAGATTCCAACTTAAATTAAGCCTACAAAAACTTCTGCCAAGATTACTTATGCTAGTGCTTTTGACCCTAAGTTTTTCCTCCTATTGAGAGAAAGAAGATCTACTTCATTGGCTCATATACAAGATGCATCCCTTGAAGTATAGTCCAATATATTGGCAGCTGACAAACTTAGGAGTAAGGCTGATAGAGACAGAAGAAAATGTAGGTCTGAAGCCTCAACCTCTGTTCCTTTGTTGCCCACCCTCAAGTGGATGAGTTGACAAAAATGGTAAAATCACTTTCGGCAGAAATAGAGAAATTGAAATTTGAGGGAAATCAGAGCTATATGAACACCCAGAATACTGATAACAAGGGTAATTTAAGAAGACCAAATAATTCCCCTCAGATCATCTGGAGAGATCAAAGAAATAGGAATAGGGGTGATCAAAAAATCAAATCCCCTCTACAAAATACCTGTTGGATTACTGAGAGGGGGGGTGAATCAGTAATAATGTAATTATAATCCTTTTTCTTCAAATGTTATATCAATGTAGAATTATTATCCAATAATGAGCAGTAATAAATAAACAATCACACACATGTACAATACACCAGTGTTTTACGTGGAAACCCAAATCGGGAGAAAACCACAGAATGTTTTTTCTTATATGTCTTGAAGAATTACATTCATTGGAAGCACCAACTTCCTTTGTTT
>JASDQU010200285.1:8077-19226 GCA_032191745.1 Picea mariana
CATTAGTTGCATTGTACATGAGTACCTAATATGGCCTAGTTTTCAAGACTCATTTTTACTCCATAATGATGTTGAGGGGGGGTGTTGGAGAAATTACTATTCTCGACACACTAGTTCAGTGGGAGTTAAATGAATAGTTCTATTTTAGAATTTCTATTTAGATCATCATTATTATGCATGCGTTCATTCCTAAGGAAATCTAACTACTTGATTGCTTTTCTTAATTATGGAATGTTTTTTCCTATATATGAGTGTATTCCACTCATTTGTTGTATCACAATGATCATCATTTATTATCTCATTGGAGTAGTGTGAATATATTTTCTTATTCTTCCATATTGAATCTCTCGTCCTTTCTTGATAATATTTGTTTGTACTTTCTTTATCTAGGTATCCTGTATAGGTTTCGATTAAACATTGACATCGATTTGCTACACAGTTTAGCCTATAGAGTGAGTTTGGATGAGGTCCATTTTATTTGTCTCCCGAAAGTACTTGAGTCTTTAGGATGGGTAGAGTGGAAGAGACATAGGAGTGTATTGAGTCACCTTAATGTCTATCTATTCATCTTCCTTATCGAGTTTATTTGTTTCGAGTCAGTGTTCCCCCTCATCGAGCACTAGGGATATGATGCCTTTCATTCATCTTGATATTTAATTATTTACTTCACGCTAGGGGAGAGGATTTCATCATTGCCTCTTCTCCATCCAGATTATTCCACATCGACTATGGCACATTATATGGGGGATGGTCTGGAAGTAGTGTACCTTGATGGTCTTTAGCCTCATTGGCAATCATATTGCACTTCATAGAGCTGAGCATCATTGGGACTTGATTGGGTGATCCTTGTTAGTGTTCAACGTCAACACATTTTTCACATTGACGAGTTGTACTCATATCTTAGGGCCCATTAGCATCATTTGTGGGTACCTTCATGCCTGACAATTGTTTTCACTATTGGCATATATCTAGGAAACCTATTCCCAGGTGTTGACTTCGAATCATGTTCCACTGGGAAAGGTGTACAAATATGATGGTTGCAGGTAGAATACTTGCATGAGGACCCCATTTTCAACAAATCAATAGGGGGGAAGGGCATGTATGTATTTGACTCCATTTTCCCATTGGATAGGAATTCTTGTATCACAGACTACCTTTAGGGTCATACATCCTCATACCCAAGAATTCTTCATCATCGAGGACCTTTTGAAGTTACATATACAGAGATTCTTTGGGTTCTCTGCATCTCACAAGGGGATATTATCCACTTAAGTCACCATTGTGAACCCCTGGATTTTCTCACTTGGAAAACCTTGGCATTAAAGACCACAGTTTTGACACTTACTAGCATCCAGATGGTTCTTTCAGAGGAAACACTTGGTCATGGCTTGGTTGGTTTCTACTGAGGACAGGTACAGATATTGGTTGAGTGGCATTTCTTGCTTCAGAGACATAGTCAATACATTTTTCCATGGAGCAAAGAGAAAGATTGGTATTTTTAGCCAGTTTCCTATTTTTTAGGAGACAATGTCTGAATACTTGCATGACATTTTCGAGCATACAATATTGATCCTGATGATATTCTAAGTCCAGTGAACCTTTTTCAAGATGTCATGTGAGTACTTTCTATTTTTAGCAAGTGGAGATCAGGGAGTCAGATGGAGATTTTGATTACATTTTTGGATTCCTTACAAAAAATTGAATCCAATGAGTATATTTCCACTAATTTCTGAGGACTTTTCTATTTTTGGCAGTGTTTATTTTTAGACATGTTATTTTTTCCAGTGGTCTCCTAGTGCTCTTGGACATTATTTGAGTTTTTCCTATTTTTTAGGGAAATTTTTGTTTTTTGCCATGTCTAGTTTTACACATACTATTTTTAGCAGGATTGGTCATCAGGCTAGGTCACATGCGGCAGTTTCCAAAAAATGACATGTGGCAGGTTTGGATGAGTTGGTACATGATGGGGCCCAAAAAATGATATATGAGCCATTTGAGGGGGCGCCTACCTTTTTCTCTCACCTAGAAGGGGCGTCTGCGTTTTTTCTCTCCATAAATCTCTCCCTTACCTAATTCACCTAACATTTCCTCACTTCACTCCACTCCTTCCTATTCCCAAGGGGACACACCACTCTCCCACCTACTTTGATCTAGATTATTTTCCGAATGAAATGAAAGCAGAGATATTACAATGAGATACACATAAGAATTTCCAAAAACAGAGAAATACAACAATACATGATTTCTATTAATGAAATAAATGTACAGAGACTATAAAATACAGAGTGCAAGACTTGCTAGAATGGTGGCATCTTTATCTCTGAGAAGAGATGTGAAAAATACAGTCATTTGCAAGAAGATGATTACAATGAGACTCTGAAGGCCTTTTTATGATAAACATGAATGCCAAAACCCTAGACATCCAAAAACCTAACCCTAGGAGATGAAGTGTCAAAAGTCATGTGGGCCTCGTTGGGGTAAGTTAGTACATTAACTTCCCGGTGTTGTAACTTTTGAATACGATCTCTGTTTTAGGCATGTTGGAAAGGTATTTTTGAGAACTACAAATGATGCCATCAAACTTTGACTCTGTCTATAGTTTGACTGTGGCAAGACAATAAAACATTGTTTAGAGCCCAAAACAGCGCTAGAAGTACATAAATATGTACTGACATAAAAACTTCCAAGATAATCCAGTTGGAATAGGTGGGCAGCCACTAATATCCACCTGGATGTTGTGTAGGGATTTAGTACAACCTCGTAAGTGTAGAACCCACAATTACAAAGAAGTGTCCCCATTACAGAGAAACGTGCTAAACTGAAAATTGTCCAGATGAGCCAGTTGAAATTTGGAACAGGTGGGTGGCCACCAATATCCACTTGGATCATACTTTCCCTCACCTAACTCATGAGGTGCCAACCTTAATTTTCTCAATCAACTCCCCTTTTATCTCTACCTAATTTTGTTCCCTCATTCCTCTCCACCTTTCCCTCACTCAAGGGGGCACACTACCTCAACCTATCTCACCTACCTCACCCACTCCCTAGATTCTCTCCCCCTCACACTCCACTCTCACCTAAACTCAAGGGGAGTGCCCCACCTTCCCTCACCTAATCCAAGGTGCCCTCCTCCTCATTTTGGCTCTATATATACACATATTTCTCATTGTAAAGGTTGGACATTCTACTTTATCATCTCTACACTTCAAAATTCTCTCTTTTTCTCTCTCTTTGAATCTTTCTAGCTTATATTTTGTATGCATGGATCACTACTACACCATTTTTATACCTATTTCATTGGCGCAAACAACCTCTTAACACTTGCATAAATAAAAGGTTGATGTGCTTGTACTAGGCCTTCTTGTTTTGTGGGTGTTTTAGCTTGTGAACTGTGTTATTTTTAGAAGTTGTCAACATACAATTTGGACAATTTTTTGTTGTTTGGTATCTCTTTCTACACATTTTTATTGCTGATTTTTTGAGCTAATGAATCAAAGATTCCACCAAAACACTTAAAAGTTAAAACTCTATATTTTAATTTTTTTGCTGCATAAAACTCAGCCATAAACCTTTTGTTTGTTGTTGTTATAGTTCTTGTTTTGCAGATTTTATAGGCAGTGGACATCGAGCAAGAAGGCTAGGGACACCCCCCTGTGGTTTGCATGCACCGGCCCAAAAGGAGAAGATTTTTGTTAGTGACATACTAGGGGAATGTTACTTAAAATTAACCCATTTTTTGTGCAAATTACAAACCTTTTCAGATCTATCCTAGAGCACAGAGATTATAATTTAAAACATTTCAGATCTGAATTTAAAGTGTAGAAAATTGTGTTAACACAACCTCATGCTATGTGTTTCATCTTGTATATGGACTTTGGAACCATAGTGCAGTCTTGTAAGAAGCAGAATTTTTTTTCTCTATTGACCTCGAAATTTGGATATAGAGGTACAGTGAATGTTGGCACATAGGTAGTGTGGATTCACAACCTTATGGATGAGCTCGGATCCCCTTCTGAGGAATCAAATTTAGTGTATTGTAATAACCAAAGTGTAATAGAAGTCATTGAAATCCCTATTGCTCATAATAAGATGAAGCATGTGGAGCTTCATGCTCATTAATAAGATAGTACAAGACAAAATTGTGTCTCTTGTTTGTTGCAAGACAACTGATGAAATTTTTTATATCTTTACGAAACCATTGACAAAATATAACTTTGTGAAACTTCAGGCTATGCTTGGGCTTTAAAAAGATATTCTTGCAAGGGAGTGTACACGTATAAAGATAATTCCACCTCCCAAATCTCCAAAGAGTTGTGTTGATGAGGGGATGTTGGAATAAGAGTTTCATATCACCTCTCGACCTTCTAGAGACTATAGAAGGTCGACTAGGGTAGTCAACTGATCGATTGAATCGACCAAAAGTGGTCCTGACTCAATGGACTAGTGCATAGGTCAACATATGAAATATGGAGATTCATGCATGCCTAAAGTGATCAAAGTTGACTATGTCTTCCTTATTATATTGAAGTTAGTAATACTTTGGGGTTATATATAGATGATCATATGGATCAATCTATCATGGAAGTTTTTGTGTATCCATTATATGTTGAACTATGCTCACTTGTGCTTCAATGCTATAACAATGTCTACCAACACACCACTTCTTGGAATTCATCATTATTCACTTATGCAATTCTCTGGTTCTCCAACAGTAGATTTATTGCAATTGAGAAAGGCAGCTTTAAGAAAATCTAGATATAACATGATGCATAAATACTAAATACCTACTACTCAAACAAGGTTAAGTGCACAAAGGCATGTAGAACCAAATTTAGTCCAAATTGTATTAGAGAAACAAAGAAAGACAATAGAAATATTGCATCGTTGTATTACAAAAATAAGTCATTCTAGATATATTGACAGACACCATTTCTCTATTACAATCAAAGCATATAGAAACCAAGCATGTCCTCTACATCAACCAAATCCCTTTTGTAAAAGTTATGGGTCTATTATGGATATCACCAAAGCCTCTTTTTCTTTCTATTTATAGTTTTGATATCCACTTTCAAAAACAAATTAATGAAATATGTCGCATAGCTATATTTATTTCATGCTCTCTCTGAAGAATGTTTCCAAGTAAACAATGATATCGATGCTTTTATGGATTATCGAAATAAGGATTCGTTGCAAACTGGAAACTGATATGCCCGATCATAAAAACTTACATGTAAATGGTGAAGCAATCATGGGTGAATTCAAAATCTATTTGGCATTTGATTAATAGTTTTGCTATCGATTTTTATAAAAAACCAAAGATTGGAACTATACATATATGATAGTTGCTTCATTGCAAGGCATCTCACGATAATGTGTCTTACAAAACATAGCATATTACAACTTTAAGGAAAATATCACTGGAGTTTAAACCCGTGTTATAATAGAATACCCCATTATGTATGTCTTGTTGGGTATGTGTTATATTCTTTGCAAAATTGATCCCATGTATTGTGCACTAAAATGGGAACAAGGGGGGCTAGGGGTCCCCCCTGTAAAGGGTTTTGGGGGCAGAGCCCCCGAAAAAATGAATTTTGGTTTTTTTTGTGTCCATTTTTTGTGGTTTTTCAGCACATGGTTTTTGCTGATGGTTTTCTAATTTCAGTTAAGGAATTAGGATTGTTGACTAATCTAGGTCAATGGATTAGGGGTTTAGGATGCCGCGAGATCATATATATATTGTATTTTAAACCATGAAGAAGTATGATGAATAAAGAAGATCAGAGGTGCGACTCTAAATAGGTTGTTGGTTTTTTTGATTTGGGTTTCAAGGGTAAAAATCATTGTGTAATGTGTGTGTGTGTGTGTGACATTGTATCTTTTCTATTTTTATTAAGAATTTGTTTGCAATAATTAATTGTACAAGGTTAAAATTTACATATCTGTCTAGCACAAATATTTACGCCAAAATTATTTTTTGAATAATTCCTATCATGAGAAAATCCAAAGATATCTAACACATTTTACCTAAACATGATATTACTTCAAATAGAAACATAGATATCTTATAACCTGAAATTCCTGGATAGTCTAACTACAAGTATAAGATCAGCCCTAGAAAAGTTTCCCTGAAAATCAGATTATTCAAAACCTAGAAAACAATTTGCAGGATCAAAGAAGATTTATTTGCATGCCATGTTTCCCAGACTTGACAAAATATGGGGCACAAAAGTTGTACATTCACTTAAAATTTCAAATTACTCTTTATAGAAAATTTCCTCCCAACTACCATGCCCATAAATATATTATTCTTGAAATTTTCATTTTTTTTTTGGTCATCCCAGGGTGATACCTTTTGAAAGGAATGAACTCAACACTTCTTACTAACTAAATACAAATATTCATGCCTAGAATTTTTTAAAAATCTCCTAAGAGGCAGGCCATGATAGCATCCCCTCAAGCCAGTGTTTGAACCAAAGACAAGCCACTTGCAACCATGTCCATTTTTTCTAGTAAAACCAGAGAATTGAGAACTAGACAAATATTGTACCCTATGAAACATGACACGTACATTTATCCCTCTGTGTCGTGTATCTAGTGTGGGGACATGGATTCGTGAGGATGTGTCGGACACGGATTTGGGATGTGTCGTGTACACATGGCACGTCCCAAATCTGTGTTCGACACATGTCTTTCATGTGTCCCAATTTAAGGACACATGTCATGCATAGGAAAGGTCATACGCTCACATTCTCCTTTATCTTTCATTTTCATCATTTTACTTAAAATTTTAACATTACAATTAATTGTTTTAGGATGTTTGACGGTGGTTCCAACCTCAATGGACTTCATATGGAAAAAGTAGAATTTTAGGTCCCATTCAAAATTCAGCAGACTTAACGGTTTTTCAAGATTTCAAGATTGGTAGGATTGCAATGTTTCCACTGGATTCTATCATGATGGTATGGAGATGACATTTAATCAAGAGAACCAAGCCTTTTATGTACCTTAATGTTGGTGGCACTGATTGTTGAACTCTTTTGTCATGACCCTAGTAAAAATGTACCCTTCACTCAAGTATAAACTCTTATATTGAACTCTTCTCTTTGTCGTTGTGTTAGGTGATTTAGTGATGTATGTGCACACCAACCTCTGCCTTATTTACATGCAGAGAGAAGAATGATTGATGGGAAAGACAAAGAAGTGGGATGGTCAACTTGAATCTTAATGAACCAGTGCTAGATCCAGTCACTTTTGATGATGGTGATCCTCTCGAGGGGTCATCCTCCACACCAGCGTATGCACATATTGCATTGGATATAGAGGAGGAGAAGGAGGATGGAAGAGAGAGCAATGGAAGTGATGCTAATATTGATGATTATGACATGGAGGACTACTGATAGTCACAACTCATGAGCTATGAGATTCTTCCATCTACGTTTTTATTATCTACCCTATGGCTATTTTATATCTTCCATTGGTATTCCCACCTATAGTATCAATGACTCTGACTTGGCATCTATGTGCATTTTGATTTTGATGACTTATTGAGATTGAGAATGTTGAAACTTATGGTTCTAATTTCTTGTGTGTTCATTGTTCGTCATTTGATCATCATTGATGTTATAATGTATAATGAATCATGATTTATCATTTATGTTACATGTTTAAAGTTTTGTATCATGTAAATCTTCTAGTTCCTAACAAAATGTGAATCTTTATGTCTAAATTTCATTTTTGTATGTGTAATTTAAAAAAAAAAAATTATATATAAATGTGTCCTCCATGTCCTGTTTTCCTGGGTCGAAATTTTACTTTACTCATATTTCCGTGTCTCGTGTCATTGTGTCAGGTGATGTACCATATTTGAAGACTGTGTTCTACTTTACTCACTGCAACTTGCCTTAATATTTCAGACTAGAATAGCATAAATCTACATCAAACTTGTGCATTGCAAAAATTACAGAATTTTACTACATTTAAAAGGCATCCAATAAATTAAAAAATAGGAGTATTGCACAATCTGAAATCGATATCGAAATTAATCTATGTAGTAAACTCAGTAAATATTCTCTAATTTCTGCCCAATTTTTGGGTTTGTCTTGACTCTTTAGAGTGATTTTGCAATCTGGTTACTTTCAGCAGACATTTTAATGAAAATGTAGGTCAATTGGTTTGTAGAGTCTAGTTTCTTCACGGAAAAAATTAATAGATTAACAGCGCCAAGGAAAGAATGTCAAGCTAAGAGATTAGATACGATGTTGAATTGCATATTGTACTATCCTCCATGTCAAAATATGGCGCACAGGACTGGGAGGCAGTTAAGCAGCAATATGTTTCTCTTGATGAAAAAACAAATTACAGCTCACATAAATCATTGAAAAAATAAAATTTACCAATACATACTTATAACATGGCCATGATTGAAGCCATTTAAGTTTTTAAGTTTATATAGCAGGTACTTATTGGCCAAAAGAACAAACATGTGATAAAATAAACAGAATACACAGATCCCACAAATCAAATAAAAATGCTTTTGGTTTACAAGACCTTTTTCCATTCACATAATCTGATTGTCACTCGAGGAACAAACCAATCATTATAAGATAGATAAATGTAAGAAAAGGACGTGGACACATGGATGTGGTAACATACCACCCTGAAAAGGTGCAAAGTGCAGGGAGCCAGTTCACATGAAACAGGAAAGAGACAATGCACACATATATCAGCTACATTCCAGAAGCCATTGACTAGATAAAGGTAAATGGTTTTGTTACAACAAAATCCAGCACTTCCAAATGATGTAAAGTCCCAAGCATCAAGGGGCTACTCTTGTGCAACTTAGGAAGGCTACCCATTGTCACTACAATAATTTTTCCTCTCACTTTTGTTTGGCTCTTCTCCAACTCAAGGGGGAATTCTCTACGGATATGATTGCTAAGCCTGTAGAGTGGAGGCACAAGCTGATTTATTGAAGAATAAGCTTAAGAAAAATGGATGGTTGTGGTACATATGGAATAACGAGTGGTGTGAGAAGGGAAGATGAAGGTAGAATCCCCAAGACCAAGTGTCTAATCACACCTTGGGAAAATGGAGTCAAGGAAGCATAGATCAGAGAGGGTGAGTTTATGAAAATGTAGGGAAATAAGGGATGCTATGCATGCCACAAATCATCCCTAGCTTGCCCAAAATTTATAGCAGAAAATTACCTTGGAAGGCTAGGTTCCATATAGCTTAAGCATTGTTGTGAAAGTGAGGTGATGTTAATCCAGCAAAAATTGGGTTTATTATATGAAAAGTAACACACAAAAATAGCAATAAGGGGGATAACATCCTTGCATTTCTCTATCCAAGTGAAGCATAGTTTGTTACAAGGCAAATCAAAACATGCTACAAGAGTTTCCTAATACAAAATCAGCATATGAAAATAAATTGCACAATGAAAGTCTCGCATAAAAATGATATTATACCTCCAAACCTCCATCCAATCTCCAAGCATGTGGTGTACAAATAAAACCATAGTCCAACCTCCCAATAGTCACCAATTGATTAAATCACCAGTCACCAATTGATTAAATCAACATGAACATGTGTGCCAATAAGGGGGGTGGGCTCCAACAAGTGTTGTACCATGGAAATAAGTTGTATCTCCTAGAAAATACCACCATGATAACAACACAATGACCAAATAGAAGCTCTACCTAGGTTTGAAACTATGGCTCACCACCAAAGGACTATGACATGATAAAACCTCATAAAACCTTAGGAGAAGGCTTCATCATCAAAGATGTATGTAGTACCCCCCCCACTCTAACTCAAACTTAGGAAAAAGTACATCCACAAGGGTACTAACATCATCAAACACATTTCCACCTAGGCGATATCTAGAAAATGTTACAATGTCAAGGCATATTACCTAAGGAAATCCCACCAAGGCAAAGTGCACTACCACAACACATCGTCTAAGCACATCAACATCATAAGAGAAGGGGACAATAGAAAGGCTAACCCATCCAATCATCAAGTATATCGCCACCAAACATCCAACATAAGAGGACGATGTAGAACACCCCTCCTAGTGACACAAATAATACAACATCATCATGCAAAAGTCACTAGGAAACCCCAACAATCATAAAACATCTATCTCCCAACACCATCATCATCTAACCCCTTAGGAGGTTAGACCCGTCATCCATGAACAAGATGTAACGCATCCAAGATAAGCATTACACCAAACCACACCATAATGAGATAGTATGCTCCAAAACCATCAAATATGCAACCAAAGGGTGATCAACAAGTAAAGCACATATGAGAAGACCACCAAACCAGCAAGCACAATCATTCAACCAAGGAGAAGTGAGATTCCCCGAAACCAAAACCCTCCATCAAATAATCCAATGCCCAGAAGAGAAGGGGCTCCATGAAGATGTATCCCCCAAGTCGGTCCAAAGCTCCAAAATACCAGCTGCAAATCTCCACAAATGAGATGAAAATCACAATATGAGGTGTAACAGGCTTGAGATCCAAGCAAGCTCAAGTCACCAAGCTCTAGTGATATGAGGAACTTGSAACTTKAGCTATGATGAACATGTGAACTAGTATTAAGCTTGCAACTTGAGCAGTGATGAACATGAAGAAACAACTTCCCCAGCAGTACGATACAAATAATACTAGCCAAAAATTTGGATCAAATTTACTCTCTGTAGCTTTCACGTAACTCCTGACTCAGAATTCACCAATGCAAGCTGCCAACAATTCAATTGGGAACATTAATTTACATAAAAATTTAAACAAAATCCTCTCAAAAACATTAGTTTACATAGAAAATAAAATTAATGACTTTGTTCTAACTTATCATGTGCCTTTTACAGAGATTTTAATTCTGAAGCTGATTCTCTCTCCAAAGGAGGACTTCAACTATCAGTTGGATCTTGCTTTTGGAAAGAAATAAAGGATGGTTCTGTTGTTCAGAAAAACTTATTTCCTTTATTTGACGGAGAGAAGGCTATTCCTACTGGTTTCCAGATTGATATCAGATCTGATCCCACTGATGCTACTGTTTATGAGGAGACACATGTTTCTACAGGTCTTGGCCTTTGTGATATATATAGAGAGAGAGACTATGAAACTTCCTCCGATAGAGAGC